>PVHY01008966.1:0-58743 GCA_004024945.1 Uropsilus gracilis
TTGTATAAACATATATGTAAAAACCTTGGTATTGAATCACCACATGGTACACTTTAAAGTTACCTAATATGTCCATTATATATCAACAAAGCTTAAAAGATATACTTAAGAGATTAAAATGTTCTAGGAATTCAACCATTTTAAAAAAATTTTATGAAAGTGACATTGGCTTGTGATAGTATATCAGATTCAGGAGTATAGTATTTAAACCATCCATATATATTGCCTTATATTTACCAATTAGGATCTACTTTCCATTCTTCACCATAATTGACAATTTTTACCCAACTTACCCCCTTAATAGTCACTCCCAAGACTTATATTGTTGAAGTTTTTTTCCCCAACAACATTTTGTTAAGCACCAGGATAAAATGTACAGATGGGTACCTAATATGTATTTTTAATGAAATCTATGTTTATGATGATAAATAAGCAATTATTTCAAGTCACATGGGAAAGGGTTACTTTAAACAATTATTACCAATTTAGACACTAATCTCAAGGACAATTTGCAATTAACATTATTAAATATAAATAGCATTTTAAATCAAAAGTAAAAATAGTCTCTCTCATAGGAAAGACATAGGTGTACATCTGTTTTTGCTTTTATACAATAAGGCCATTGAACAATAGGTTCTCACAACACCCAAGACTATTTAAATACTTATTTCACATAATATTTGATATATTGAGCCTGAAAAGTAGCTCAAACCTAGACAAGTGGATTTAATGTGTATAAATATTCACAGCCCAATGCCCACTTAAGCCTGGGATAAAATATGAAAGTAACCGAATGTTTTAAGCTTTCCTCTGGCATGTTACACTAAAACCTGATACACATGAAAGACTACTGCACTAGATAAAAGAAATTTTATCCTTTCTCAGATTATTTACTTAGTAGATGCAAGGAATTGCTCTCTAACAAATTTCTTAGTATTAATATCATGAGAACTGATTTGTTGAAGAAATATACAGATAGTACTCAGGATTACAAATTCTTTGTGATATTCTTTGGGGCAGGAGTCCTAAAATTTTACAAAGTATTTTCTTCTATATAGAATATGAAAAAAGTACTGGAAACACATCAAAGCCTGCATTCATTCATTTATTTGAGCATTTAATTACTCATTCACTTCAAATTCATTCACTTATTTAACAAACATTTCTTGAGTATCTATTACACTATGCACCAATCTTGCCCCATTTATTTAATCACACATTTTCTCAGAAAATAGCGATCTTATAAAGGAAATAACTACAGTCTCCTTTTGCTCTTCCCAGTGCCACTACCTTCACCATAACTACCATACCCTAGATCAACAGTCAATAGTGAGTGAACCAACAGTCTGAGTTTTATATTTGTAAATAGTCTGAGTTAAGAATGTTTTCTAACATTTAAAAAAAATTTTTTTGAAAAAAAAAACTAACAATATGCAATGGAACATGTAAAATCTAAAATACCTTTACCCTGGCCCTTTAAAGAAAAATAAATATTCCACCACTGGTATAGACTTCTATATACTTTTCTAGGTTTGAATGTGTTTGTGAACAATAGGCATGCACAGAGACATGAAGAAATCATAATTTTGATTTTCTTTTTGTTTATGGAAGTAAAATTCAATTTTATTACTCTATAACTTACCTTTTTACTTAATAATATATCTTCAAAATTATTCTGTATCTTCATATATCTATCTCAATCCCACTAGCATACATTTTATGTTTCTGATCTCTATACAGTCATTGCTACCTCTTGAATGTGAAGCAATACTTTTTCTGAAGGATTTTCCAAACAGTTCTTCAGTTTAGTGGTCAACTACCTGTTCCCTTCCATTTTAAACAACCATCCTATTATCTATTCATCTACAAGTATTTCTGACACTATCCATTAGTTCTTCTTCCAACACTTGAGGATTCAATAGTAAATAGGAAAAATACAGACCATAATTTCTATTTCACATGACTTACATTCTAACATAAATTCCAGATAGTGATTAAACAATAAGTTTAATTTCATATGATGTAAGAAAGGGGAATATGAAATATAAGGGGGTAGGGTTTGAAGTTTAGATCTTACCACTATAGCTGATTTCAGTGAGAACCTGTCTCTTAAGAAAGCACCTTTAGAAAATGGAAAAAGTGATCATGAGAATTTATTGAAGAAGCCATCCTGGATAGAGGGACAGTGAGTGGAAAGATGCTAAGATGGTTGTCTGCATGTTTGGGAACTTTGAGAAAGATCAGATAGGAGAAAGACCAGTATGAAAGAAACAAGGTAAAGGAATAAAAGTGTAGTGGATGTCACAGATTCCTGCCTGCATCATCTCTGGCACTGGAAATTCAAACCCCAGGCCCATAGCAACATGCAGCATTTAAGAAGCTCCCTCCTTTGTCAATCAATGGGGGAAGAAAGCCACCATGAATGGTTGTAACCCCATGGCAGAAATGCTGAAAAGTGAGAGGAGAGATGCTCTACAAACCACCTGGGGAAGTCTGCCCCAGCAGTGAACACCTCACCACTTTTGGTTGGGAGTTACATTCCCAAACCCAAAAGACACAGAACCAACAACAAGTGACAGACACCAAAAATGATCCTGGAGAAACACACATCTGCCCTACAAGTTCCCAATGTGCTCAATCTGGCTATCTGCCTGCGCTGCTCCTGGAGATCCGAGGGTCCTTGTCTGTTGCTGTCCAGGAGTGCAAGTCCTCACTCGGGGGGGAGGGGAAAGGACATAGTTTGAAAACAAAAAAGATAAATCCCAAGGGCCAAACACAGACCCAACAGCTTGCAGCGAGAGGAGTTGGAGTGAGCAGAGAGAGAAAGTTGGGGAAAGGGAGGGGTGCAGTAAGGAATAAGGAGTACAATACAACCACGCAAACATGACCAATGCTGTATGATCATTACAGTGGAAGAATGATGTGGTCTGATTTCCTTTTAACAAAATTGCTGATTGCTTTGTTCAAAATAAACTTTAGAGACTAAAGTACAATAATAAAACAATTAGACTAGTTAGACTATGATCACAATCCATGCAAGACCTGGTGGTGGCCCAGAATAAGTTGATGGCAGTTTGAGTGTGTTGTAAATTGAATGCTTGTGCTTCCCATATGTTGAAATCTTAACCCCTGATGTGATGATATTTGGATGTTTGGCCTTTGGAAGACAATTAAGGTCAAATTAGGTCAAGAAGGTGGAGATTTCATGGTGAAACTAATGTTCTTATATATAAAAAAAACTCTCACTCGCTCTCATTTTCTCTATCCCCATCTCCCTCCCCCATCCTCCTTCTCCACCCCTTCTTCATTATGTGAGATATAGTAAAAATCTGAAAACCAGGAATAATGCCCTCACAAAGCATGAGATCTTCCAAAAAGTTTGAACTTGAAATTATCAGCCTCTAGACATGTAAGAAAGTAGTGTTCGTTGCTTAAATCACCCAATCTATGGCAATTTGTTATAGAAAACTGAATTAAAGCAAGGTGGCAAAAATGGATACTCTAAAACTATAGAGGAGCAGAAAATCACTTTTGAAACTTTAGCATGTTCTTGGGTAGGTAACTACTGTTCTTTTCAAAAATAATGAAAATATTTTACAAGACAAGTCTTCAGATTCTGAGCTCACCCTGGAAAATAAAACATAATGTCTGTATTACCCTTAAGATACCTGTATATTAGTTGTCTTAAGATAAAGACAATATTCTCATGAAATGTCATCTTAGAAGGCAAGTTATAGTTTCTGTTGTATTACCAGTCAAAATAAAAGAAGGAAATAATGTTTCCCTTTGCAATTGTTCCAGCAGACATCCTGTTGATTTCTAACAGAGAAATGAAGAGTCTGAACGTAGGTCAAAGAACAAAAAAGTTCCCAGAGACTAGGGCTTTTGGGCAGCTGGCAGGAGGAGGATTAGGGCCAAATTTAAGGGAAAAATTCACTGTGTTCAAGACAGAATCTTGGCCAGCTCATGAGGTTAATTTTTGGCAGCTCTACTGATCACCCAAGAGTCTTCGTTTGGGAGTTGACATTCTTAAGCTCTCAGTGGAGGTCACAGATCAGTATTCCTCTTCTTCTTCAACTTAAGAGATACTGGGGTTTTTTTTTTCCTTTCTCCCAACAAATCCCAGAGGCTGAAGTGAATTGTATTGACTTGAAATGCCTTCTAAGATAAATAGACTCAGGGTCAAGTTCTAAGTCAAGTATCTCACAAACATTATGAGGAAATATGAAACCTGGAAATTCTATGACTTTGTTAGGACTTTATCTGCTTTAAAATAATAGGAATACTTGGACATGGAAACTAGAGTTTGCGTGTGCTAAGGTATATCAGATCATTTTCCCTATGATGAATAGTACAATATGATTAGAATCTAGCAGGGTGATCACTACTTAATTTCTGTTTCCAAGAAAAAGACTATAATATACCTCAATCTTAGGGAGGTTAAAAAAAAAAGACTAATAATGATAACGTATTTGCTATTACTACTAAAAGTGTAATATCAATAAGATATTTTGGCTACAAATGGGGGGAAGTGGTTAAAACTAACTCAAGAAGAGACTGCATAGGCTTGTGTAGTTGTGAATCTCAGGAGTGAACAAAGATAGGGAAACTATTTACATGCTGGGCATAACAGATTCCAGGAGTTCACATTAATTTTGATTACTTTTCTTCTTCCTTCTCCAGTTCAATCTAATATGTGTTGACCTCATTTTTATTCTCCAGTCGTGTAGTTGGAAAGATGACATCCACTAGTCCCATTGGCACATCAATCTTTCTTAACAATTTATTATTCAAGCACAAGAAGGTGCATCTGTCCCAAAGTTCTAGCAGAGATGCTAAAGGAGGAGAGAGGTTAATCTGTTCGAATTGACTATCCATCCCTATATTCTTCACTGTAGCCACAAGGAATAGGTATGTTGGCTGGAACTGGTTTACCATTCATTCTTGAACCCAAGAAGCAGGGGCATAGAAAAAAATAAGTGGAATGGCCCCCCAAAGAAAATGGTACTGAGGATTCAAAATATTTGTCTAACTAACCATATTTGTCCTTTCCATCAATATTTCTTGACTCCAAAAAGAATATATCCTCTCAGATTACTTCTATTAAAATAAAGCATGCTTGTGTATTTTCATGGATGTATTTTGATAAAAACAGCACTTTTTTCAAGATAACATTTCAAAATGTTGTGGTGTATAAGGTATGTACATACAGAAAATTGTGCATTTCACAAATGCACAACCTAAAGAATTATGTAAAATTATTTCATTTCTTCACATAAGGTTAAAAAATGTTTCATATATTCACAAACACCTATACAAGTTAGCCTAGGAAAAACAATAGTTTGATGAAAATTTGTGGAGGAAATCTCCAAGGAGTAAGGCTGTAAAGAAACGGGCACAGAGTTGCGAAAAATAATAAACCACTACTAGTCATGCTTCTAGTAGCCCACAGCATCCAAACTGTGTCAATCTCATTCATTTGTCCTTTGTCACAAATTATCACTCAACTCTTTACATAAGGTCAACAACAGATGGAAATTGAAACTAAATATCTACAGCTCATTAACTGTCAACTGTTAAGGGCAGTAGGTCCTGTAACATATTCAGCAGGGTTTTCCACCAAATGGTTCTGACTTGGAGTCTAACCCATACATAACTGTAAAATCTTGGTAACCAAAGACTCATGAGATGAACAAATGCTTCAGTAAGACTGAAGTTCTCTACAGGTACCTAATTATCTATTTGTGAGGAGGAAGGTTTCTATATTTCTTTGTTGTCATTTGAATTCAACCAAGACACACCATGAACAAGAAAAGTGAAAGGGGAAAAACCAATGTCAGCATGTCTGCTTCAGTGATGACATATGTGTGTGTGTGTGTGTGTGTGTGTGTGTAATAGGAAAAGTGGACGAAGGAAAAACTGTCAGCATATTAATCCACAGATCCCTCACTGTAGGGTCTCATGGGATAGAGTAGAACAAATGCTTTTTTTTTTTGCTGTCTTAGAACTAGATGGGCTAAACCTTTCCAGTCCTTACATTTCATAGATACATATTTCTCTTCCTCTTCCTCCCCATTAGTGTTTTTCAGTGCACATTCATTCCTGATTTTGAAGTCACACTTCAATTTCTGTTAACCTTAACTTGCAACCTGAGATTGTATAATATCCATTCTTATTCTGATAATGTGGGATTTGGGTACATTTTCTATTGAAGGGAATATGATTGAAGGTGAACAAATTCTCCTAAATAATCCCTAGTAAAATATATCTTGTATAATTCTCACAGACAGAGGGATTCCATCAGTCTTTGTTCTATATATGAGGAAAGATCCTAAACCACTATCACAACATCTTCTGCCTACAGAAAGGCAGGTACTACTTCTGATGCACATTTAGGAAGCAAAAACTGATTATATTTATTTCCCATACCAAGACAAAAAATGGTTTCTGTCATCAGCAACAGTTGATATGGTTCTTTTCTACCCAATGAATTTAGTTGGTTATATATCTAGTGTGCAATCATCAGCAGTGCTTCACTGGTTCATCAATGGCTGTTAGTTCATATGACAAACACAAAGAAGGGCATAAATCCACAGCAGTAAAGATGTGCAGTAGTTAAATAGTCTCCAGCATATATGATTGCTAGATTGAAAAATCAGGCCATAAAGATACTATTAGACTGAGACAGGCTCTTGTGTAGATCTGGAAAGAATAGAATTGAATTGACAGACTGAGAGTCCATCATTGAACCCTAATTTAGTTCTTAAGAACCCACAAATTTCATCAAAAGATGGTTCCACAGAGAAAAAAAAGTAGAAAATTATACTCAAGATAAATAAATAACCCTAGGTATCAGAAAGATTTGAACTTGCATTCGCTCTGTACTTCTTGCTCTTTGAGTGACCATGGACAAGTTACTTTTCTAAGTATTCATGTTTCCTTCTGGATCTTGAGGGCAATGATATACCAAGTTAAAGGATTGTTTGGATTATTAAATTTTGTTTGGATTATTTATTTTTTGGAATTTGTTCGGATTATTAAAACCTTTGGAAGGGAATTTAGCACAGTGTTTATGAAGTAAGCACTAAGAAATACTTGCATTTTGATGATGATAATAATGCATTTGAAGATAGTGATATCACTAGTATTTATAAAACTGCACAGAAATTTAAAGTCTTGTTTCCTTCAAACAAACTTTCATTTCTGGATTCTTTACCAACAAAACAGCCATGTCTCTGTACCCAAGTTCATAATAGCCATCATTCTTTTAAAGTTTGTGCACAGCTTCCTAGTCAACCAGATAAAATTGAAATCCCTTAAGATACTACATAAGACATTTACAATCTGTCCTTCTCCCTCCCCGTCAGCCTCATATCTGGTTTCTTCTCACCCTGCATGTGTTACTGCCTCCATAGCAGAGTTGTCACTGTTCACCAACTGTTCATGAAGTGTTGCTTTATATATTCTTTTCCCTTTGCCTGAATGTCCCTATGGTGATATCAAAGCATTAGTTAGGATCCTCTTTTTAGCTCCAGTTTGTTACGTACATGTTGTATGACCAGCATTGTGATCATTGTACCAATGATGGGTACAATAAATTTTTGAGGCATGGCCATACTGTTTTTGCAAGTGGTTTTCTAAGGTGAGTGAAAAGCTTATATCCTCAAAAACAGTGTACACTGAAAAAACAGTGATTTTTTTTTCTTCACACACCAACAGTTATTTCTTGTCTTTTTGGTATAGGCTATTCTCACAGAGATGAGGTAATACTTCATTGTGGTTTTGATTTGCATTTCCTTGACAATAAGTGAGGAGAATTTTTTCAGTTGTCTACTGACCAACTATACTTTTTTGAGAAGTTTCTGTTCATATCTTCTGGTTTTTTTATTCTATTATTTTTATTGTTGGATTTTATGGGGTCTTTATATTTTTTGGATGTGTGGTAAATATCTTCTACTCAGTAGTTTGCCTTTTCCTTTTTAATGATTTCTTTCATTGTAAAGTTTAATGTAGTGTCGTTTATCTATTTTCACAATTGTTTCCCTATTGGAGTCAAATCCCCGAAGATTAGTCTTTAAGACTTGTGTCAAGGAGTACTCACCTATGTTTTCTACTGTTTTATAGTTCGAGGTTATACCTTTATGTCTTAAACTTATTTTGAATTAATTCTTATATAGTATAAGGTAATAATCTAGTTTCATTATTCTGTATGGGATTGTCTAGTGTTGCATGAAGAATTTTTCCTGGACTTTTTCAGCTTCCACAGATTACCTACATTTCTTGTAAAATGGCCCTTTCTTTCATCTTTAAAGAAGCAGTATTCATCCCCTGCCTCTGTCTCTCTCTCTCTATCTCTCTGTCTCTGTCTCTCTCTGTCTCTCTGTCTCTGTCTGTCTGTCTGTCTGTCTCTCTCTCTCTCTCTCTCTCTCTCTCCTTACTCTTATCTCCTCTGGATTCAACCTTGTTGTCTCCCTCTTAAAAAGATTCCTGTTATTAAATTTGGCCTGTCAAGATAATGCAGGATAATTTCTCTATCCAAACTCTTATTACTTCTGCAAAGCCCTTTTTGCCAAGAAAGACAGCCTTTTCACAGATTCTAGGGACTTTGGGTATGGACATTTATGGGGAAGCAATATATTAATATCCTTAATGTCTATGTTATTTTGTCAACTTTCTTCTCATATAAATTCCACAGGAGTGACTCCTTATTTTGATTCTCACAGTCACATATTCATATTTCTCCTTTGTGCTTATGTTGCACTGTAATTAGCTCTGCACACCTTTGTGGCACTTCCAAACAAATAAAAGCTTCTTAAGAGTAGATCTGTGGCCTCAGTATCAGCTTAGAACTGCTTAGAACTATGTATTCATTGAAAGTTGAGCAGATAGATGAAAGGATAAAATGTATGCTAATCACTGTTATCCCTATTTAAATATGATGACCCTCATTGCCATTTTAAACAAACACATTCGCTTAGCTAAAAACTGGGCTTGCAAAGTTTATATATAGCAGCAGTGAACACTTCTGCAGGAAGTGAGGACACTAGATAGTTCTACCTATCAGTGTCTGATTTCTTTACTCATGCAACTCTGAAGTGCTAGTTACTAAATGTTAGATCACAGAGACATAAAAATAAATTATAGTTTTGTCACTGGAGGACAGACAGTTTTACTGATCAGTAGTAATAGACGCTATTCCCCCATCTAAAAGAACCATTTGCCAGAACCATACTTCTGTAAAACAAAGAAAAAACATGAATTCTTAGTGTCTTTGAGGAGACAGTATTAGTAAGCAGTTAAGGATACTCTGAAACCTAGAGACTTTGGATTACTACACTGAAAGTATGTGGCCTTGACTAAAAGGCCTGACTTAATCTCAAATTCCTCCCCAGGAAGTATCTCAAACATATTTCTGGGTTCTCATGTTTATTTCAGCATTAACTAAAACATATTAAAGATGGTAAAAATCTAAATATCAACAGATAAATGAGTAAAATAATATGACATCAACATGGATAAACTTGGAGGATATTATGCCAAGTAAAAGACAAACCACATAAATACAGTATGACTTCATGTAGATGCGAAATTAGAAATAATCAAACTCAGAAGCAAAGAATAAATGGTGGCTGCCAGGAGCAGTAGGGGAAAATAATGAGATATTGGATAAGGGTAAAAGTTTCAATTACACAGAATTTCTAGGGGTTTATTGCAGAACAATGAGACATCCAATATTGTGTTCTATTGTTGAAATTTTCTATGAGAGTAAATCTTGAATGTTCTCAATACTCAATGAACAGAAAATGGCAAATTTTTCATAAAAGGGATATGTTTATCAGTTTGTCTTGTTAATCTCACAATGTGTAAAAATATCAAGTTTTACAACATATATATATATATATACACACACCATTTTTATTTGTCAACTATACCTTCATAAACTAAAAATAAATTTTAAAAAACACAAAAATAAACTAAGCAAATCTAGTTAAGTCTGCAATGGAAGCAAAAATGGTATCAATTTAGATTATTGTCTGCATTATGTCTGCTCATAAATAATCTGTTTTGACCTTTTATTAAATCATACGGACATTTTCAGAAATCTGTCTGACATATAGGCATCATATCAAACATAGCAAGTATCAGACAGAGAACAGTGAATTTTAATCTCTTTCCATAAAATTAATAATTATGCTGACCATATGAAAATATGAGAATTAGTTGAAATAATTTTATGAAAAACTTAGATTAGGTTCTACCATAATCTTTGCATCCAAGAAATACTAATAATAGTTATCCTTTAGGACAATTTTTTATCTTTTCTGGATGTCAAAAATGGCCTATTACTCAATGTAACAAGTAATACATCAAAATGCTCCTTACAGCATTACTGCTGATCATCCACTTTATCCACCAAATGGATGAGCATCCTTTGCAGAAGAGGCAGTGAGTACACTATGGAGGGCAAAAGTAATATCTTTAGACTGAATGCAGGAGTGAGCAGGAAAAAAATGTTTTTTCCTGTATCCAATTCCTCTAAAAGATTTCTAAGTTGTTGATGGATAAAGAAGTTGAATGAGAAGAGATGTTGTACTGCTCCAGTTACTGTATCTCCTCTCCCTGAAATAAACGTTAGAGATGGGGAGAAGAAAGCACCTTGCAATTAAAATTACTTTGGAGATGAGAAGAAAAGATCCGCACTTTTCATTCTCTCCCAGAATCTGTCATTAGCAGACTCTCAATAAGTTGAGAGTAAGTCTCTCTTTCCTACAGACTTATAAAAGATGAACAGCCATCAAACTTATTATTGAGATCCTGAAGTACTGGTATAAGGCTGAAAATATCTGAATTATACCTGGAGGCAAGAACATGAAGAATAGAAAATGACTGGAGGATTAAGGATCAGAACTAAGTCAAAACCTTGAACAAAGTCTAGGACACAGCAGCTAGAAACCAATGACCATAAGCCAAGAAGTGTCAAGTAACACCATGGAGAGCCTAGTATAGGCAAGACTCAGGTCAGGCAGGTCTTACATATTAAACAATTCTCACAAAGTTTCAAACCAGAATAAGGACAGTATTTGGATGTGACTTCTAGTGACATCCCACAGCAGTTCACTTAACTCTAGGACACTTAAAATCATAATCAAGTTAGGGAAAGGCAAGCACCTGAAGAATTGTTGAAACTGAATTGTAATCCAGAAGTAACTTTAAAATCTTTGGAATAGCCTGAATAGAGGGGAAAATTCTGACAGGGACTAAATTAATATTTTTCTCTGGAGAATTCAAGTAAGAAACCTCTTCGGTATGAAAAGTCAAAAAGTCTCATAAAGGTTGCTTTTGCACACCAGAGATTGTCTCCTTAGGTTCATAACCCATCAGCATTTGCCTTTCATTAACTTGTTCTCTCAGGCTGACTATGGCAATTTCTCTAAATTAATCATTCTTGTGACAACTGTGGTTAGAAGAGCTCAGCTGCATTTTGCATTAAGTGTATTCCATTAGCAGTATCATGGGTACTGAGTGACTGAAAAGATTCACTGGAGGATTGTGTGATTTAATGTGTAGTTCTTGCTTAAGGAAGTATGACAAGTTGAATCTGCTAAATTAATCGCCATTTGCTCAGGTGTTACTCTTCAGATGTGGGTATCTTTAATGGAACAGAAACAGAGAGTGAAAAAGAACAGTTCTTTGCATATGTCTTGGAACCTGGGAGACAATTCCTAGAAATCCAAGTGTACTTTGAGAAACTCAAGTATTGGCACCTTTTTTTTTCTGCAAAAGGTTAGTTCTTACCACCAGAACAACATACTGTAAACTGACTGATAAACAACAGAAATTAATTTCTCACAGTTCTGGAGACTGTAGCCAAGATCAAGTGTAAGCATAGGTGGCAGAGATGCCCTTGCATCCTCACATGGTAGAAGGAACAAGGGAAATCTACTGGGCCTCCTTTTTGAGGGGACCAGGGTCTAAATATAAGAACTTGGTGGGAGGAGGGGAACATAAATATTCAGACCACATCAGACTAGATAGTAAATAGATTAAGTTTTATGAGTAATTAGGCTTTGTAGTCCCTTAATTCCAGTTTTACAGTATGAAAACAACCAGTAGTGATACATAAAAGAGAACAACAGAATTACAATAAAATTTTATTTACAAAAAAATAGAATGTGATTTTAGCCCATAAGTAATCTACACTAAATAAAGTTGCTGTGGCAGCTCGATATGATACCTGAGAACTGAAAAGTGGGCATGTAGCATAAGAATGGGTATTGTTGCCTTTGATTTCTAGACCACTTAAGGGTCTATTTTCCTTAAGATCCTTCTGGAGATTTCCATCACACCAACTTTATTCCATAAGTTTCTGCTTGAGCTACACTCTTAGTCTCAGAAGTCAAGAATGGAATCCAAATCTAAGAGAGAGCATGAGTGTCCCCTTCTCCATAGCCACAGTGACTGGAATGGGAATAGGAAAGATGTCACTGTTCAATCAGCATCATGTGTGTGATATGTTCTGTCAGGAAATACTCACAGCAGTGCACTCAAATGTGGGATGCTGAAAATAGATAAGAGATATGCTTTAGATAAAGGGAGACTATTCTGTCTAGTCTAGTCTAATCTAGTCTATTTTTCCCATCTCTGGCAAACCAGAGATGGCTTCAGCAAGTCTCTTATCTGTAACAGCAGCCTCCTAACCTTCTAGGAATGTCTCACCGAAGAGACATGTCCCTGAAAGGTAAAGGTGTTTGCCCCCACAGGTAATTTTTCTGTTAGGTAATGAATCCCCCATACTCCTGCCTCACATGCTACATACCACTGGATCCTGTTTTGTTTTTGTTTTTTCCTTCCTTATTGCTTCATTGTAATCATTCCTTACCAAGGTATATAAAGGAACCTAAAACTTAACACTGAACAGCTCAGCTCTTCCTCATTGAGTCTCAGTTTATGACTCTGCCTTAGACCATCTCAATCGCATCCGTTTTTCTTCTTTTCCCACCCATAGTGGCCCCCAACACTCAGAGATAATGGTTTGAATGTAAATGGTTCATTTAAGAAGTGATAACCAGGAAATCATATTGACATGTTATCGGCAAGTGACAACAAGGGAGAATCGGAGCTTCATCCTGCTGAGGGGCTTCTGAAGCCATGAAAAACAGGAACCTCAGAGTTAGGCTATCATGGGGGTCCATGACAATCCCATCAATTGTTCATAGAAGCCTGCTTCTTGGGAAATTTATACCTGCTTTTTCTGGCCTGTTGATGTTACATTCAACGGATGTTTCCAGTTGAAGTGGTACAGATTCTAGTATTTGGAAGTCAGTACTTACAGCATTGAAATAAGATTGCAGGGGGATGTGGCTGGGCACATGAAGCTTATGCTACCACAGCATTTGTTTATTCTCCCAATAAGGGTTCTGAAGATAGTGAGAACTGATCTGAAATCAGCTGCAGTCTTTAAATCAGAACAAGCCTGAAATTATCCCCACAAATATTTTAATTATATGAGCCAACAATTTACCTTTCAGCTTAAACCAGTTTGAGTAGACTCTTAGTATATCAATCAACAAGGACAAAATATATTCCCTTGGTATTGATTCATCACAAGATCTGATAAATATTTTTCAACACATAGATTTGCTAGGACTATGGGTAGAGATATGTAGATCATAGATATTTTTTAAATAATTTATTTATATATAAATTTCACATCTTTGTGATCTCTGGATTCACCCCCCTTCCCTGACCATTCCCACCTTGTCCCACCCCTCTCCCAAGTTGTGTACTTTAATTTGGTTGTTGGCTTGTTTTGACTTTTCTTCATGGCTTTTTGTTTATCTTTCCCATGTCCCATATAGTAGTGAAACCATTTGGTTTCTGCCTTTTTCTTTTTGACTTGTTTCTGCTAATATGAATTCTTCTAAGTCCATCCATGTTATCAAAAAATTATTCAATTTGTCATTTTTAATTGATGAGTAATATTCCATTGTGTATATACACCACATTCTTTTCATCTAGTCATCTGCTTTTGGACATTTCGGTTGCTTCTATGTCCTTGTAATTATAAATAGTGCTGCAATAAACATCCAAGTACAGGCATCCCTTTGTACCCACATTGAAGTCTCCTTTGGATAAATTCCCAAGAGAGCTGGGTCATATGGTAGTTCCATTTTCATTAATTTGAGGGCCCTCCACACAGCTTTCCATAGAGGTTGAACCAGTTTACATTTCTACCAGCACTCTAAGAGTGTTCCTTTCTCTCCACATCTTTGCCAGCACTTGTTTTCGCCCATTTGAGTGTGGGCCATTCTTACTGGTGTAAGGTGGTATCTCATTGTGATTTTGATTTGCATTTCCCTTATTGCTAGTAATGTTGAGCAATCTTTCATGTGCCTGTTGGTCATTTGTATTTTCTCTTTGGAGAAGTGTCTTTTTAGTTCTTCACCCCTTTTTATGATTGGGCTTCTTGTTTTGCTTTTGCTTAATTGTGTGAGTTCCTTGTGGATCTTTGTTATTAAACCCTTATCACTCTTGTGGAGGGCAAAAATTTTTTTCCCATTCAGTTGGGCTTCTTTTAGTTTTTTCTGTCATCTCTTTTGCTGTACAGAAGCTTTTCAGTTTGATGTAGTCCCATCTGTTTATGTTTTCCTTCATTTTTTTGCCATCTGTAGATGTTTCCAGAAAGGGATTTCTAAATTGTAATTCATGGAGGGTTTTTCCTAAGTTTTTTCTATGTATGTTATGGTTTTAGGTTTGACATTTAAGTCTTTTATCCATTTTAATTGGTTTTTGAACAAGGTGTGAGGATGTTGTCTTGGTCCATTTTTTGCAGGTCTTAGTCCAGTTTTCTCAGCACAATTTATTGAAGAGGCTATCTTTGTTCCAATGTAAGTTCCCCTCCCCTTTGTCAAAGATTAGTTGACTATATATCTGTAGTTTTATTTGCAAGCACTCAATTCTGTACCATTGGCCTGATTGTCTGTTGTTGTACCAGTACCATGCTGTTTAATTGTTATGACTTTGTAGTATGACTTGAGGTCTGGGATAGTTGGCCCTCCATTCTCTCTTTTTTTGGCCAGGAGACTTTTTGATACTCGAGGTCTTTTGTTATTCCATATGAACTTCTGTAATTGTTTTTCTATCTCTTTAAAGAATGTTATTGGAATTTTTATAGGAATTGCATTGAATCTGTAGATTGCTTTTGGAAAGATGGCCATTTTGATTATGTTAATTCTTCCAATCCATGAGCAGGGAATGTCTTTACATTTCCTTATGTCTTCTTCTGTCTTTTTTAGCAGCTTTTTAAAGTTTTCTTTCTATAGATTTTTCACATGCTTTGTTAGGTTTATTCCCAGGTATTTAATTATTTTTGGTGTGATCATAAATGGGATGACTTTTTTAATTTCTTCTTCCTCTTTTTGGTTTTTTGCATATAGGAAAGCTACTAAGTTCTGTGTGTTGATTTTGGATCCGGCTAGCTTACTGAACTGGTTTATTATTTCAAGTAGTGTTTCCATGAATTTTTTTGGGTTCTCTATATAATTATATCACCTGCATATAATGATAGCTTCAGTTCCTCTTTTCCTATTTGTATCTCTTTTATTTCTTTCTCTTGCCTTATTGCTCTAGCTAAAATTTCCAGTACAATGTTAAAAAGTAGTGGGGAGAGTGGGCATCCTTACCTTGTTCCAGATCTTAATTGGAATGATTTTAGTTTTTCTCCATTTAGGATGATGCTTGCTGTAGGCTTTTTATAGATTGCTTTTATTATATTGAGGTATGATCCCTTAATGCCCATTTTTTCAAGGACTTTTATCATGAATAGATGCTAGACTTTGTCAAATGCTTTCTCTGCATTTATTGATATGATCATGTGGTTTTTGTTTTTCTCTTTGTTAATGTGGTGTATTATGTTAATTGATTTCCGGATGTTGAACCATCCTTGTGCGCCAGGGATAAATCCCACTTGGTCATGGAGAATAATGCCTTATGCATCATTGGATTTGGTTTGCCAGGATTTTGTTTAAAATTTTTGCATCCATGTTCATTAAGGAGATTGGTCTATAGTTTTCTTTCTTGGAGCTTTCCTTATTTGTTTTTGGTATGAGTGTGATGTTTGCTTCATAGAATGTATTTGGCAGATTTCCTTCTTTCTCAATTTTTTGGAAAAGCCTTTAGTAGTGCAGGCGTTATTCCATCTTTAAATGTCTGATAGAATTCATTAATAAAGCCATCTGGTCTTGGGCTCTTTATTTTTAGGTAGAGTTTTGATGACTGCTTCTATTTCGCTGCTTGTAATTGGATTGTTTAAGTTCTCTATATCTTCTTTGCTCAATTTTGGGTAGTTGTGTCTTTCTAAGAATCTGTCCATCTTATCCAGGTTGTTGTATTTATTTCCATATAGTTGTTCATAGTAATCTCTTATTATTCTTTGGATTTCTTTTGTATCTGTTGTAATTTCTCCTCTCTTATTTGTGATCTTGTTTATTTGAATTTTCTCTCTTCTTTCCTTTGTGAGCTTTGCAAGGGGTTTATCAATTTTATTTATTTTTTCAAAGAGCCAGCTTTTGATTTTATTGATCTTCTGGATAGTGTTTTTGGTTCCTAGGTTATTTATTTCTTCTTTCATTTTTATTATTTCTTGTCTTCTGGGTTTTGGATTTTTTTTGTTGTTGTTGCTCTTTTTCCAATTTTTCAATTTGGGAGATAAAGTTATTTCCTTGGTTATTTTCTTGCTTTTTGATATGGGCCTGTATTGCTATGACCCTTCCTCTTAGATATGCTTTTTCTGAGTCTCGGAAATTTTGTAATGCTGTGTCTTCTTGTTTCAAAGTAGGTTTTAATTTCTTCTTCAATTTCTTCAATTACCCATTCTTCATTTAGTAACATGTTGTTCAGTCTCCAAGTGTTGGATGTTCTTCTTGCTTTCTTTTCATTGTTTATTTCTAGTTTGATGCCTTTATGATCTGAGAAGAAAGTTGGTATTATTTTAATCTTTGTGTATTTATTCATGTTTGCTTGTGGCCTAGTATATGGTCAGTTTTAGAGAATGATCCATGAGCATTTGAGAAGAAGATGTGGTCTTTTCTTTGTGGGTGTAGTGTCCCGTAGATATCCATTAGGTCCATTTTGTCTGGTTCTTCTTTTAAGGCTTTTGTGTTTTTTTGATCTGTCCTTTGTTGAGAGTGGGGTGTTAAAGTCTCCTACTATATATGTATTTTCATCAATATTTGTTTTCAGTTCTCTTAGTAGCTGTCTTATGAAACCTGGTGCACCCTCATTTGGTTAGTATATGTTGATAATTGTTATGTCTTTTTGGTATGTTAACCCTTGAACCATTAGGTAGTGACCTTCTTTATCCTTTGTCATTTTTTTTATTTTGAAATCTGCTTTGTCTGCTATTAGAATGCTACCCCTGCCTTTTCTGGGGCCCATTTGCTTGCAAAATTGTTTTCCATCCTTTTACCTTCAATCTGTGCTTATCTTTTGGGATTAGATGTGTTTCTTGGAGGCAGTGGAATCTTGGGTTCTGTCTTTTAATCCAGTCTGCAACACTGTGTCTCTTGACTCATGAGTTTAACCCATTGACATTTAGAGTAATCATTGATGTTTGTGGTTCTAATATTGGGTTCCTGGTGGTCATTTGGGGTTCTGTTTTATTTTCTTCTTCTTCTTCTTCTTCTTCTTCTTATTATTATTATTATTATTATTAATTATTTGTTCTCTTTATTCTTCTGTGGGTTTTGGTCTTAGGGCTTCTTGCAGAAGTTCTTGGAGTGGGGGTTTGGTGGTAGCAAATTTCTGAAGGCTTTGTTTGTCTGAGAAGCTTCTAACTTTTCCTTCATAAAGAAAGGACAGTTTTGCTGGGTAGAGTATTCTTGGCTGGAACTTTTTGTCTTGGAGTGTTTTGAAGATGTGGCCCCATTCTCTCCTTGCTTGGAGTGTCTGTTCTGAGAAATCTGAAGTCAGTCTAATGGGTTTTTCTTTGTATGTTATCTGTTTCCTATCACTTGTTAATCTCATATTTTTTTCTTTATCTTTGGCTCTTGAGAATTTTACTCTGATGTGTCTTGCTCTTTTTTTTTTCTTTCATTAAAGTAGTTTGGAACCCTTTTTGTGTCCTGTATGTCTATTTTCATTTCTTTCTTCAGATTTGGGAAATTCTCCTCCATCATCTCATTGAAAAGCCTCTCAGATCCTATGTCTTTCTCTTCTCCTTCTGGGATTCCAATTACTTTTATTTATTTTTTTTAATTTATATATTTATATATATATATTTCAAATCATTTCAGTCCCTGGGGGGTCACCCACCACCTCCCCTTCCCACCTGCTCCAGCTGGTCCCCATTCTCCCCTTGTGCAGTTTCATTTGGTTGACCATATATTAGTGAAACCATTTGGTTTCTGTCCCTTTCTACTTTTATATCTGTTTTCTTTAGGGTATATGACAGATCTCGGATTTTTTCTTCTGTCTTCTTACTTTGTTTATATCTCTCTTTTTCTTTCTTCTTCCTCTCTACTTCTGTGTCCTTTAGCGTGCTAATTCATTCCTTTATTTCTTCTAATCTGCTTTCCTGTCTTTTCCCTGCATTTTTGAGCTCTTCTATTGCTCCTCTTAGAAACTGTAGTTCAGTCAGCTTCTTATTTAGCGTTTCAATCTCATTCTTCTGTTTGTAAATGATATTGCTCATTTTGCTGCATTCTTTTTTATATTTTTCTACTTCTTCTCTTAGCTCATTGAAAGTTTCTTACCTCTTGCTTCCCTTTTTCCCCATCTTCCCTTGCCTCTTTTAATGCTTTTAACAAATAGATTCTGAATTCTTTGTCTGATATAGATAGCATTTCTTCCATGTCCTCCATGTTGGTTTCTGCAGATTGTTTATCCTTTGGTGATGAGTAATTCTTCTTAGGGTTTGCTTGAGTATTTATATTCTTCCTCCTTCCTTTGTTTTCCCTTTGGGCTTGCTCTACATATTGATTCACTGCTGTTTTAGACTTAGATGGCATGGCAAAGCTGACCAAGTTGTGATTATTTTTGCCTCTGTGCTTTTGCTGTAGTGGATATATCTTGTTTCCATTGGCTATTTTGGGAGACAAGTTCTTTTTCAGTTAGTGGATGTGGTGCATATATGTGGTTTCTGTTTTATTTTCTATCTTCTTTTTTCATTCTTTCTCTTCTTCTAGATTGATGGGTTTTAAATGTTTCTCGGTGCCCCCGAGTGTGTGTCTTTATTTAGTGATGTGGATAGGGTTTGTTGTATAACCCTTTTTGGTTGGGGTGTCTTGACAGACTTGGGTACTCAGTGTCCTTGGTTCTCTAGTATGTTTCTGGGTCTCTGTGCTGTGAGCAGTTTTTCCCACTGGAGTTCCAGCTTTAAACCTCAGTCTTTGGTAACCTCAATCCAAACACAGAACCCTTTCTAGCCCTCAGGTAGGTTACCTCAGCAATAGGAGTAAGCCCTATGGACGGCTCTGGGTCCCTGTGCTGTGCACAGTTTTTCCCACTGGAGTTCCCCAGATCATAGATATTATATAGACATCTCTGTATAAATAAAATATATCCATATATATTGATATCATATATACATCACCTACATTTCTCTTTTACTATACATATATATGAAGTATGATTCAAGTACTGCTTTCAAGTAAGCAGTACATGGATATATTGACTTTATACTATTCAGTTTAATAAAAATATGATGAAGGATGTCATAGAAAGCTCATCAAGTTCCTGCAATTCTTTCATCCATTCACAAGATAGAAGTGCATGAATACGTTTCCATGAAAAGAAGCTCCTGTGCCCAGAAGACTCTCATGAGCTTTTTAATAAAAGAGACAAATACCTCTTCCCCAAGAAAACTTATTTTTGTTCACAATCTCTCTGTACTTGAGGTTTATCTCTCTTTCTCATTCTTTCCATTCCTATTTGCTAACTGGAATTCAAGGTTTAGAGTTGAGATGGTCTGGACAAATAGAAGGTGATCAGAAGATAATAAGACCAGAAAATCCACAGACACTTATTGCAGAGAAAGTCAGAGTCAAGGGAGTAAGCAAAGGACACATTCTGAGGTAAAGGGAAGAAATAAGAGTAAAAAAATTTTTGTGATGCCTAAAGCATACATTCTTCCACTGTTATGCTCTCTGAGGAAATGAAATCTCTTTCTAATATATTCTTTTTCTGCTATTATATTGACTACTATTTCATTTAATGTGGTCGTGAGCTGGTACATACTTATGTGGACTAAATCAGCATGTGAAATGCTACTGAATCTGTGAGCCCCATGACGCAGTCTGTGGTACCTTATTCAAGAGGCACAGTTCTACAGCTCCGAACTAAATTAAGATGGATTCCACTTATTCATTCAACATTTCTACTGATATTTTCCATGCCAACCAACATTTATTATACTAATGATTTAACTGTGGCCAAGCCATGGAATTGAGTGGGAAACTACACATTGAGTGCGAAACTACACATAACAAGAAAAATAAATAAATTGTGCAATTAGTTAGATAATACATGGTATGGAACAAAACACAGCAGGGAAGAGGCTTTGGGGGTCCTGAAAGTGAAGGGCCTCTTTGAGGTGATAACTTTTGATTTAAAACATAAAAGAGGTAAAAGGTAGGTCATGTAGATAACTGAGCATTCTAGACAGAGGGAAAGGCAGAACACATATGAGAGTGGTGCCAGGGTCAAAAAGCTTTTTTAAATATAAGACCAGTAGTAAATTTTCTGAACTTTCAGGCACACAGTTTCCATAACAACAACATAACTCTGCATTGTGGTATGAAATCTGCCACAGACAATAGGTTGTAGTTTGCTGACCTTGATCTAGAAAAGTGAACAGGTGGTAATGAGGACTGAATGTGCATCACTGTAAGAACATTGGGTTTACTTTGTTTTCAGCATTCTGCAGAGAAACAAAACCTGTAGAACCATGTGTGAATATGTATATATAAAGAGAAGGAGCAATTGGCTCAAATGTAGGTTTAGGAACTGATAAATGCCAAGATTTATAGCTGAGAAGCTGGGGGAGCTGGAAGAACTGCTGTTTTACTTTGAGTCTAAAGGCAGGGAGAAAATGATATCTCAACAAGTCTGAAAGCAGACAAGCTTTTTCTTTTTTCCCACCTAAGGGAAAATCACTCAGTGATTAGAATGGATAAACTCATGCCATTTGTGGTAACATGGAGAAAGGCACTCCTTACTCAAGGAAAAGTCAACCTTTTTTTCCATGCAAGTCTTCATCTGATTGAATGAGACCCACCTACCTAAGCAGTAGATCTACTTTAATCATTCTGCCAATTTAAACCCACCAAAAAATCATCTTCACAAAACTCCCAGAATTATGTTTAAAAAATATCTGGTCCCCTATGATCCAGTCAAGGTGACACATAAATTAACTATCACGTTCTATGTGGAATGAGGAGGATTTTATGCCATGAAATGCCATAATTTACACATCAATCATAACACTCTGTTCTAGTATAAAGGGAGACTAGTTATAAAGCTTTCTCAATATTCCAAGCAGGAAATAATGGTGATTTGGACAAAGGATGTTAGCATTTGAGGCTATAAGAAATAGTCAGGTTCTCATTGTTCTGAAAAATAATCAGGTTGGTTTTTGACAGTAGCACTTACTAAATTTTCTAATTATATGATATGATGTGGTAGAAAGATTATTGTAATAATCTCAAAGTGAACACTGAGACTTCGTTGTGGGCAACTGATATGATCAAATTACTCCCAACTAAAATAGAAAAGATGATGAGAAAAACTGAATTTGGAAAAAGAAGGTAGGAACCATGTTTGTATGCACCCAAATTTCCTATGCTGATCCTCATCTCCAATGTAATGAGCTTAACAGATGGGGCCTGTGGCACCTGTGTAGGTCATGAAGATGGGGCCCCCCCAGAATAGGATTAGTATTCTTATAAAAGAGACCCCCACAGAGATACCTCACCCCTTTGATCATGTAAGAATATAGCCGTGAGTCTGGAAGAACACCCACACCAGACCAGGACTGTACTGAAACACTGATCTTGGACTTTCAGCCTCTTCAGTTGCGAGGAAAAAAAATGCCTATTTTTTTTAAACTACCCAATCTGTAGTACTTGTTACAACGACCTGAAGTTCAAAGCGAACAGTCTGTTCTCTACTCAAATTCATAAAAGAATTCAAGAGAGCCTTTCAAACTTTTAATATTTATTTCATCCCCTTTCCCTTTTCTCAGTATGCCTGAAAATCCTTGGAGATTTCATTTGTCTTCTGTTCAGTACCCTTTAACTCTGCAAACTCAGCATCTCTTATTCCCCAGGGCTTCATTGTGGGGAGTCACTGAACCCCTCACCAAGTCCTCTGCCACTATCCATGCCCTTTTGGGCCTGCCTTGCTCTGTCCTTTACAAGAGCTACATCCCCAGATGGCCTGGCTGGGGAGGTTTACAGAGTGAATTGCAAAGAAATTAAGAGAAAATTTGTGCTGGAAATTGAGTATAGGGGTTGGGGGCAATGGTGTTCCGGCAAATGAATGAGGTCTGTTACCATCTTAAGATAAATAATAGTAATAATTACTGCATGTAAATCTACCAGTCATAGTAATTAATTTTCATCATTTCAATGCATAATCAATAACATCTTAGGACTTTAGCAAAGCTGAATGTTTTGGTCATTTTTTTGATGATACTTTTCAGATCATCTTCTATAAATGCAGAAACCAAGGTCAAAAGCAGTGAGCTAGTTTGAACATTTTTCTTATAAATGTATTACTCTATCATCATATCATATGACACATGAATAGACTTTTGGTTAATTTGTGTACTTTATAGAACATTTGCTCATGTAGCATTATGACTACTTTATACTCACTATTACTTTCAATCTTCATAATCTAGGAGAAAGGTAAACCAGTCCAATTTCACAGTGAACATTCTCAAAGCTTAGACTGGTCTTAGACTCCAAGTAGGCAGTAGCCAAGCCAGGACTAGAAATTTATCGAAGTCCAGTGTCTACCCCTACATAAACCTGCCTCTCCGTTATACATCATTATGTGTGTATATGCATGTATGTGCTGAAGTGAAAGTGAGAGATAAAAATGATCTACACTATATGGAAATATCTTCTGATCTTTTGTTAATCTGCTAAGACCATGTTTGGGAGTCCCAGAGATTGAAATGATAGTCATCATGAGTACTAACTTACAGTTAATACTAACAAGATGCTGAATGACTTAGCTTTATCTTCTCTCATAGGTTTCTTCTTTTTATCTTTGTTGAAATTGAATTTTTAAGTTCTGTATTAACAGTGAGAATAGTTTTAGGAAGGATATGAATCAAATATCCTTCCTAATCCAAACAATCCACAGTAGAGAGAATATCAACTCTGTCAGTTGATATGAAAATCAATGATAAAAAGAAATTTAACTTGAACAAGGATGGGGAACTTGTGACAAGCAAAATTCAAGACAGCAGTAGCTGCCTACTCTGAACTCACTGTCTTTAATCAAGAGAAGGCACAAACCAGCCACAGGTCTGTTCCTTTTACATTACACTGTATTTTAGTCATCAGGCATATCATTTTTCTAGATAAATTCTAAAATATTTCCCTGCTGAGAAAACTTGCAAATATGACCTCTTACAAAGGAGGATTTGCTGTAAGTTAAAAAGAAAGGTTTAAGGGCTTCCAGGAACACAAACTTTTACTTTTTAACAGATGCTAAACTCATGTTTTCACTCATTGTACTTTTTGTCTTCTGTGTGCTACCTTTAGAAAATACTTTCTCTTTTGTCACATATATCCCTTTCTTCAAGCAGAATATCAAGGAAAATTCATGCAGATATAAAAGAATCTTTAAGTCAGTTAACCTGATGTTTTCATTTTGCAGTGATGGGAAATGGATGATGTCCATGAATTGTGCTTCCACTTTTGCTGCATTTTTCTCAGAAGCATTGGATAACAAGTTGGCAGCAACTACCAAAATAACATCTTAACTTTTGAGAATAGAGTAGTTTCTTAACTTTGCCCCTGTTAGCATTTTCAACAAGATAATCCTTTCCTGTGGGGACTGTCCTGGACATTGCAAGATGCTTGGTAGTATCGCTGTCCTCTACCCACTAGATGCCAATAGTCTCCTCAACATGACAACAAAATATGTATCCTGAGATATGGCTGTACCAAGGCTGGAGAAGGAATAAACAAATGAGTCTTGTGCATCTTGTGTCAGGACTAAAGAGTAGTTATTGAAACACATTTACACAAAATCAATGATGGAAGTAATTCAAAGGGATTAAGGAATCCAGTGAAGAGCTTCTAGTGGCCAAAACCAGAATGATCTGAGTAAAAGCATAATGTAGTAATGAACTCAAAATATTAAATTAATATTTATGAGTTTATATTACTATTAATAATAAATTATTGAATAATTTTCAATATGGGAATAATATCTGTTCCTCTGCAGGATTCCAAGTCATTTATGTAGATACTAATTCCTCTTGTAAGTGGTAAGTAACTCATCACTTGTTCATCAAGAACTAGATATAGTGACTTCCTTTCAAAGAAGATAGTAGAAAAGAAGAGATGAAAAGAGTAATTTTACATGGAGATCAAGCAAGGTCAACCTCAGCATGACAGGTCATGTTGTCAGTGTGTACCTTTGACATAAATTGATACAAAATACACATGGCACTGTGGTCTTCCTTCCAAAACCCCCAACCCTACACTTATAAGGAAAGCACAGAAAAATAAAAATTGAGGAGCATTTATCTGAGAAGTCTCTTGGAACCTGCCAAAGTCATCAAAAACAAGAACAGCCCAGGTAACTTTCACAGCCAAGAGGAATTTAAGGAGACAGGTGTACTAAATACAATCTGGTATCCTGGATTAAAGAAGGGACATAGGTAAGGAAATCAAAATAAAATATTGGAATCTAAATAAAGTATTTATTTAATGATGTTGTACTGTCACTAGTTCACTAATTATTACAAATGTACCATACTAATTATTAATGAGAGATGTTATTAAAAAAGAGAAAACGGGTCTAAGGTGTATGTGTAAATAGTAGAGTATACCTATTATTATTTTTAAAACATTGCTAATCTAAAACTATTCTAAAATAAAAAGCTAGTCTTAAAAAATTTGGCAAAATTATAAAGACTAAGTGACAATATCTAGTGTTGACAAGATGTGGAAACAATTGGAACTCTTAAGAGATAATCAGTGAGAACAAAAACAGGTCCAATCACCTTTTTAAAAATTATCACACCATTAGGAATTATGTAAGCTGTGAGCTGTGTTCCCCTGGTGTATTACCTGTTGATAATGTCTTAAAAGTCATGTCCTTCTTGGTTTCTCTATCAGTCAGAAAATAAAACCCAAATTTCTGCCCCAGGTTGAGAAGGGTCACCAGAATCTAGCCTTGCCCATCTTGCACTTTCATCTTCTATTCAGTATTCTCATCCTATTTTTTGAACTATCTAATCTGTACCTTAGAGGTCTGTATTTGCTATTCCATTTGTATGTAATGCTCCACCCCAGAAATTTCCCCCAAAATATCCCCTGTTATAAAGACATTCAGCAGTACTGAATGCTTATCCTTACTTGTTTTCTTTCCTCTATCTGAAATTAGGTGTTTAGTTAATGCCTTTATTGTTTATTTGAGGTACCAAAGTTTTCTTGGCATTATTATTATAGCCCAAGAGTCTAAAAGATTACTTGACACATAGTAGGTACTCAACTAATATTTATTAAATGAAAGAGTAAATTTATCCTCTGACTCAATCATCAAGTGCTGGTTACAACCATGAAAACATTTCTTTTGTCTGGAAGATAGATGATACCTTAGAGGGCTAGGAAGGTGAAAAATAATATCTGGGTAAAATGTTGTCACTTTATGAAAGTGCAAGATTGATCTAGGAACATAACCCCCCAGCCTGCAAGAACAAAGCAGCAGAAAGATAAAGTTGAAACACAGAATTGAAAGGGTTGAAAAATTGTGGTTATATTCTCACTGGTCAGGTTAACCTTCATGACCTCAAAATGGTGCAGGTAAAAATGAATTTTGGCCAAAGTTAGCTGATGACAAATTTGGGCACAGGGTCACAAGGCAGACATAACTTTAATGTAAACAACCTTCTAAAGCTGGTGTCCTCTTTGTGAGTGTGATTCCATATAACATTTTCAAGGGCTGTAGCAATTTTGAGCAGACACAGAATTAAACAAGTCTAGCTAAGTTTAAACCAGAGAATTCAGGATATGTTGTCTGAGTACCAATCTGTGAACTCTTAACTCTAGCCCATCTTAGAAGATGACAAATCAATTTCCATTCAGTTACCTGTCCCAAGGTTAAAGTATCTCAGAGGCACTATCACTAAGATTCAGATGTAGTTTAGAACTTTGCAGTTATTGTTTTGAGTTAGAAGTATAATCTAATGAACTGTGAGGTAATAGCCTATGGTGAGTGTCTGAACGTTAATCTGCTTAGAACAGGCAGTGGATCTCATACGACCTTGTCATCTATATTGAATTTAATGCTCCCAGTGAACGCATTTCGAGTACCCACCTCAAATGATTGCGATCTATTTCGATTTTCATTCTCCCTCCTAATAGTTTAATACAGTTGAGTAGCTTCTGGGGCCTTGCTACAAATGAGCAGTGTTGCTCCCTCCTGCCAGTTATGGGCTGGTGCATGATGTAGTTAGAAATTGACCTTCATATAAAACCTCTCTATTTCCACTGCTAATCCTAATTCCAGGTTGTGATTGAGAAACCCCAGAGTTAACACCCTTCTGAGTATCTTCTCTCTGTTGTTGTCCATGGAGGGCCTTGGCAGATGCAGAATGTGTGAGAAATGGGAACTGCCAACATCTGTTTCCTTTCATAATTAGAATTATACTGTTACTGAGAAGTGGTTTAATGTTGTGGGTAATATTATGCAGTAGTTTTTGGCTTTCATCTTTGTTATAATATAGTGAGTCAGACACAGTTCAGTACTCATCAATCCAATGTCCTAGATTAATTGGTTACTACCAAAAATAAGGCATTGACTAGTCCAATTTTTAGGCATTTTTAGAATGTTTTTTAAAATATTTGTATGGATTCTATCTCAATGACCCATTGTAGTCTACATCCAAAGTGTGGGGAAAGAGTCTTTAATTATGCACTTCCAAGCAAATATTAGTAATTATTTAACTAACATTATTGTATAGGCAATCAGAGAATACAGCTCTCAAAAAGGGGGTTGTTTATGTAAGCTCTGTTTAGAGTGAATGTGACAGTGTAGAAAGAGGAATGAATAGCTTTGTATTAATTACCCACTTTAATTTAAAAGGGATACTCTATATACATCAGATTAAACTAGTTTAAGTAAAAATCTTCATTTCTTCCTGTGATAGGATAAATGGTTTTATTTTTTCAATAAAGCAAGTATATTCTACTTTCTCAAAAATATGGAAAAAACAGGAGAAATGTCACCCCTGAGAGTCTAAGCTGTGGTGGGCCACATACTAGATATTACTGTTAAGTTTCATAAAATCAAGTCACTTTAGAGCTGAGAAGACTACGAGTCAGAGAAGTTAAGTGGCTTTTTCAAGGTCACACAGTATTCCAGTGGAAGTACTAGGATTTGAAGTCAAATTCTTTCTGACTATAAAGACCAATGTTTACCCCATCCATCTGTTATCAAGTTTGGGGGCTAACTCCCTAAATAGATAAAGTATTTCTAAGATGGAAAATCTGAAGCTATCACAAATAAAATTATTTGGTGCAATATTCATTCAAACAATTTTAGAGTTACCTCTGTACGTTCCTAATATTCATGAGTAAGGGAAATCATGTCTGTTTGTTGACTAGTTTATCCCTAGTGTCTGGTAAGTACTATGTGCTTTCGAAATAACTGGGTGTATGGAAGAATGAAAAAATAAATGGCTCAGATGAGAGGAGTTTAAAACACTTTCTAAACTTGGCAGAAGTTAAATTATTAGATATGGGTAAGGCACACAAAAGTCAAAAGTCAGAAAGGATAGAGTATTACCTTGGTTCAGACTGTTATCTGATCTGGATATTTAAACAGATTTTTGCATAGTTGGCTCATCTCCAATGACTTCTCAGAGATGTTGTTCTCAATCCTTTCTGGACTTTACCTCAAATCCTCAAATCTAGCTACCTTAGTCCCCTGCTCCTGATTTATTTCCTTTATTGAGCTTACCAAGACTACCTTGATGGTTCACTTGCTTTGGTATTCATTGTTACCCAACTTTAGAATATTTACTGACATCCTGCTCGTTTTCACTACTGCATTCTCAGTGCCCAGGTATACACTAGGTTCTTATTAATTATTTCTTGAACAAAAGAAAAAAAATCTGTAAAATTGGACTCAAATCATGATTTTCGAGGTCAGTATCTAACAGTTATGTATTAACATAATAGTCATACTGAATCCTCAAGTCCTGCTATCTAGCTTGAAATAAAGGGAGCTATACTCACCCCTCTCCTAGAGTTAGCTTGCAAATCAGTACCTCCCCCACACACAAACTGCTTGAACTGAGCTATTTCTATCACTTTTAGATATTCTTCAGCAGTTAACACAAGGGAATGATACACAGATTCTGAAAGTGGGTCTAAAAGGAGACAAAAGCCCTCCAACTTACAAGCCCCAGGTCCATATCAGCCACGCATAGCAGTTGCTACTCAAAATGCAGTTTAACAAGACATTTTATTAACAAGGGAGTTCAACAGGGAAAACAAAAAGTCCTTAAATCCATAAGTGACAGCTATCTTACCCCAGTCACCATTCTCAGCCCTAAAGGTCCCAAAGACACAGTTCAAGATGGTGCCGCTCCAAACCTCAGAGGTTTCTCTGGTGTCTTTTCTTTTCTTCTTTTTCCCAAAATCCAGTCCTTTCTCTGGTGTCTTTTCTTCTTTTTCCTCAAGTGTTCCATGCCACTCCACTTCTTGAAGGCTCTTCAAACTTCTCCCACAATTGCTGATGCACAAATCAGCTTTCCAAACTGCTGGCCATCTCTAGGTACCAGCTTTCTATATCACAGTGCTGCAACCAAGGGGCAGGAGGGGCTAACTGCAATTTCCAATGGGGGAGGGGCACCTTGTTAACTGCCACAACCGGGGTGGAGGGGTGGGGACCCAGTTTTTTTGGTTTTTGGTTTTTGGGTTTTTTTGTTGGGTTTTTTGTTTTTTTGTTTTTTTGTTTTTTTTAGACTAGGTCTTGCTATTTTTACCCGTGAAACCACAGGTTCACGTTGCCTGTGGTACCACAGACTCAAGCAATCCCCAGCCTCAGCTTCGCAGATAGCTGGGATTACAGGCGCGCACCACCACGCCCAGCTATTTTTTGGGGACTAGGTCTCACTACAGGCCCCAGGCATGACTCGAACCCTGATCCCTAGCCCCGGCCACTTCATAGGCTGAAGCTTACAGGCACAAGCCACCGTGCCTTGTCTGGGACCCAGTTTTATTTCTACTCTGCATCAACATCACCTCACTTCAAAGAGGACAAGTATCTGATCCCTAGTTGGAGGGAAGTGAGAATCTCTTAAAAGATGCAGCGTGCACTTCATGTGTCTTTGAACTTCAGGAAGGCATCAGTCTCTAAGATCATCATCTTATCTTGACCCTTTTAGTATTCTTTCATTAAAATCCTCTCCCATATATGTTTTTTATACTTATCCCTATTTTATTGAGGAAGAAATTGAGACTTGGAGAGGTTTGAGAACCTGTTTCATAGTCACCCAGATAGAAAGTGATCCCATTTAGCTGGGTTTCTTTTGGTTTTGGTTATTGTCTCTTTTGTTGTACCAAAGCTTTTTAATTTGATGTAGTCCCAACTGTTTATGTTTTCCTCTTTTTTTTTTTTTTGATACCTGTAGATGTGTCCTGAAAGGTGTTTCTGAAGTGTAAATAGTAGCATGTTTTACCCTTATTTTCCTGTATGTAATTTATGGATTCAGGTCTTATATCCAATTCTTTTATCCATTTGAGTTGGTTTTTGTATATGATGTAAGGTAGTGATCTATATTCATTTTTCTGTATTTAATGGTCCAATTTTCCCAGCACCATTTATTGAAAAGGCTATCCTTGTTCCAATGTTTTTTGCCCCCTTTGTAAAAATTAGTTGACCATACATGTGTGGCTTTATTTCTGGGCTTTCGATTCTGTTCCATTGGTCTGTGTATTTGTTTTTGTTCCACTACCTTTCTGTTTTAATTATTATGGCTTTGTAATAAAATTTGATGTCTGGGTATGTGATACCCCCAATCTCTCTTCTGTTAGTCATGAAGGTTTTGAAATTTTGAGGTCTTTTATTATTCCATATGAATTTCAGTAATTTTTGTTCTGTCTTTTTAAAGAATGTCACTGGAGTTTCTATTGAGATCATATTGAATCTATAGATTGCTATTGGGAGTATGCCCTCCACAAAAGTGATAAGGGTATGATAACAAATATTCACAAAAAACTCACACAACTTAACAAAAGCAAGGCAAAAGTTCAGTCAAAAAATGGGGAGATGGATCGGCCGAGACATGTTCCCCCAAGGGGGCCTGGGGATGCATGCCATCCGGTCCTTGCCCCATGCAGGAAGGTACCAGCATGCAGGTGGTGGGGGAGGGGAGGGAATGGACCTTCCACTATACTCTCACCCCCAGTTAATCTTCAGGAGGAGGAAGAACATACATAATACAAACTCCATCATAGAATGGGTGAGGGACTAGATAAAATCCAGACCACACGACTTAGCTAGACATGGGAGATGGACTATTGACAGTACTAGTTCATGCAAGACTGGAGAAACAGCTATAGAAACACAATGTCATAAAGCGCACCTATGCACTCAGCAGGTCTGAAAGAGCCAAGACCTCATTTCAGAGAAGTCTTCTAGGAGAGCAAGGCACCCCTCCCTACCCCATGGGAGAGGAGAGGTAGACCAAAGAGTGGGGGCATCAACCCCACAGAAAAACTGTAAACTGAGGCAGAGGAGATGATCTACAATAGCCATTCACAGATCCCTGAATCCACAAAGAAACCTCTTTACCAACAATGGCTGGGGGTGAGACCCCCCTAAACCTGATACCAGAACAATAAGGTAAAACAGCAGAACAACAGAGAAGGGAGTGGAGATGACAGCCTGCAATGAAAAAACATGGACAGATCACAAATAAACATAGACTGGCTGTCCAACACAAGGTTAACACTGAAAATCTACCAACACAGTTTGCCTGGTCCCAAGAACACAGTCCCTCACCCAATGAAAGGACATTGCCACAGGAAAGAGACTAACGGACTTCACACTATCAAACAACAAAGAGTGAGAGTGAATGGAGGGGGTGTCGGAGGGGGTGTCAGAGGGAGAGGAAGGTATCCCAAAATCCCAAAAACCATTTGCAAGAGTTGTGATTTAAAGAATAAACATAAAATAAAATATTAATTAATTAATTAACGTTCACACATATATTTATACCATATATTTTGTTAGATAAATGTCAAAATATATTTTTGTCACTATAAAAAAATGGGGAGAAAAACTAAAAAGATACTTCTCCAAAGAAGAAATACAGATGGCCAACAGGCATAAGATAAATCATTAATAATCAGGGAACATCATTGGTAGTTAGCTCAGCATCATCATTAATAACCAGGGAAGTTCAAATCAAAACCACAATAATATACCATTTTATACCAGGTTAAAAAAAAAAAAAAACAGGTAACAGTGCTGGCAAGAATGTGGAGGAAATGGAACACTTTTACACGAATAATGGAAGACCTGTAAACTACTGAAAATGGAACTACCATTTGATCTAGCAACCCAGCTTCTGAGAATCTACCCAAAGGATACAAAACACTAATTCAGAAGGACATCTGTACTTGGATGCATATCACAGCACTATTTACAATAGCCAGGATATGGAAACAACCCAAATCCCATCAAAACAGGCAAATGAATCAGAAAATTGTGGTATATTTGCATAATGAAATTGTTTAGTAATCAAAAATGACATTTTTGAGGTATATGTGATCATATGGATAGACCTAGAAGGAATCATCTTATCAGAAATAAGTCATAAAGAAAAAATACTGTATGATCTCACCTATATGTTGGATATACAGAAAACAAATAAAGGGACAAGTGAAATTTAAAAATAACTGTCAACAGAACTAAACCATAGAGCAAAAGAGGGAAAGGGTGTTAAAATCAGGGCACAAGAGAATAAGATGAAGATTCATGGGTGACAAGGTTGTGGGAGAATCTGAATCTAGTGATATGTAACCATGTAAATATATTTAAGTGTGATTAAAAGAATGGAGAGAGAGAGAGAGAGAGAGAGAGAGGAGAGATACCGGGCATGATGGCATGCCTGTGAGCAGCAGTCTAGGAAGCCGTGGCTGGAACCAGCGATGTGGTTTGAGTCCCACTCCAGGCAAGGTAGTGAGACCTAGTTCCCAAAAAATAGCTGGGCGAAGTGGTGTGCACCTGTAATCCCAACTACCTGGGAAGCTGAGGCTGGGGATCGCTTGAGTCCATGGTACCCCGGGCAACGTGAACCTGCGTCCACGGGCAAAATTAGCTAGACCTAGTCTCAAAAAAAAAAAAAAGAAAGAAAAAGTGATCCTGGAGAAATGAGAACCCACATTACTCTGATTCCAGGCATCATACTTTTCTACAGTGACATGCAAAGCCGCAGAGCCTATAAAATGCCAAAATTTGCATTTTCACCCCATATTCAACAAGGAGCTGGGGTGGTAGCTTCAGCCTGTGTCCTTTTTAAAAATCTAATTGTATGATTATCTGCATTTTCCTTTAGATTTAAACTCCCAAACACAGATGACAGTATATTCAAGTAATTTTGAGGTCAGAACACAGCAAAGTGTGGGACTAGATAACTATAAAACCCCAATACTGAAAAGTCAACGGGTAGTGTAGAAATGCTCTTCTGAGAAGAGCCACATAAAGAGATTGGTCCCAGGACTGGGTCCTCATGCATTGTAGTTCACTTTTCTTTTCCCTGGTCAGACAGATGGTTTCATCTTCCACTTCTGTCACCAAGTTTTCTTACCCCAGAAGTCAATAAATGAGTCAAACCAAAGTAAATCTGGTGTGGGCTAGCTAGGCTGATTTAGTATTAGGGCAGGAAATGCCTCTGTCAATCACTGCTTGGGCTTTTCCAAAGAAATGTTGCAGATTCAGGGGAGAACCTGTTATTTTCAAAAGGCACATTCTGTTCTTCAAAGCAGAAAGAGATATTTGTCTAATTCCAGATTGTTTTTGAGACTTTTTTTTTCTGGATCCTGGTGGGTATATGATGTATATGATATAAGGTAGTGATCTATATTCATTTTTTTGTATGTAATGGTCCAATTTTCCCAGCACCATTTATTGAAAAGGCTATCCTTGTTCCAATGTTTTTTGCCCCCTTTGTAAAAATTAATTGACCGTACATGTCAACTCATGCAAAGTAAATTGATAATGACCATCACTAATAACAATAACAGTGAGCATACTGGCATATCAAGTGCTTATCAGGTACCATTTTGCCACTCTTCCATGATGACCTCACTTAATCTTCATATCAACCATCTGAAGTGGGTAACAGTATTCTTGTTTTCATAATCTCAGAGACTATGAAAAGGTAAGAAATTTTCTCAGGCCAACCTGCTAAAAAGTGGCAGGCATGGGAGTTGAATCCTGATGCTCTATAGCAGTTCCTTTGCTGTGGGTACTTTTACTCCCTAAAGAACATTTGCCAACGTATGATAGTATATTTTAATTCAACTCTGTAAATTATCAGCTTTTGAAAATCAATCAATCTTGAGTTTGGAAGAATCAGTATCATTTGTATCAAAACATACTTATGACAAATTTTTTCTTTTATGCTTGACATGTCCAAATGAGTCACTCATTTTCTTTCAGCATGATCAGCAAATCAGATATAATGGCTAAATAACATTCAGGAGTGAAAGAATAATTATTTTCAGATACAGATTTTAAGAATAGAAATTACCTTCAAAAGTCATTCAATTCAAGATCCTTATTTTATGGGTATAGAGGAAAAGGGAAGCAGACATTCCTGCACTGTGTATGTTACTTTAGAGTCAGTGACAGGCCAGTTTAAATTTTTCCCTTAAATTTAAATAAATTAGATACACTTACAATAAGTATCATATTTACATTTTGTTCACTTTGTTAATGAGGTTTAAACCCACTTAAATGTTAAGTCTTAACTGATCTGTAGTGAATTGATCTGCAACATCTTACCTAAATTATTTAAAAACTTGAGCAAATGGACTTTGGTGATTAGATAGTTTTATATTCACATGTTAATATTACAATTTATTCTCTCATATGATCTATTTAATTTCTAACACTGAAATGTTTAATGGCAACATAGATATAATAATACCTACCCTTATTAATGAAGATCATGAATATGTATATTATATGGCAAGTTCAAAATATATGGTAAAGATCATTTATCATTGAACCAATTCACTTAATTCTCTAATCAACAAATATGTATTCAAACACTGATACTCTGTCCTTCAAAGTCCTACGTATAGACATTTTTCACTAGCCTTTCATCCCTTTTTCAAAATTTTAATGTGAGGGATTTCCAAACTTGTCATTTTCTGATATTTTTTAACTTCCTTAAATCCTAATGTGAAACATACCACGCATAAGCACATAGATCATAAATTCCTATTCACTGGGCAAATACTGAGCCTCTGCCACCTATAACATTTTAGGGATGAAGTTTAAGTTAGTAATTTTCAACCTTTAAAATACAAGAAGTTTTGACCATAAATAAGAGCAAGTAAGAGATTGAAAACAACAATAAATAAACTTGTGATAAGTGTAGTGTAATTCTATTAAATAGGATGATACTGCATGGTATCCACCAAAAGAACCATTTTAATTGACCTTCAACTCAGTGCAGACTGTTTTAAAAGAACAGTTTGCTTCCCTAAGTGCTCTAGTACCCCCAAAGCCAAGTTCTAGGGTATTCATAGAAACCCAAGTTTTTCTCTTCATTTTTACTTCATATCATGATTAATTTCTTACTGTTAGCAGGTTATCTCTACAGGGTTTCCTAAGCCTCACTCAGTACAACCTAGTGCCTGACAGGTACTAGGTACATAATGTACCAGGTACATTACGGTAATATGTACCTGGAGTTGTAACAAAAATTAGTTGTATACATTGATCAAAATTTGAAAGCAAACATGAAGGATTCATAGAAATACCAGTAATACTGTGACATACTTTTTGATAATTACTAAAATAAAGTGTGTCACCAGACTTCTGAGTCCTATTTCAAACAGCAATAATTGTCTCTAGGATAATACCACATTGACTGTGATATTGTCAGTGCACAAAAACTCTCAGGCTAGTTTTTGATCAAATTTTGCAAAATCAAAGAAAGCTCTGATATTTCCTGACAGCTGTCTGTGTTAGTCATTGTATCAAGACAAGACTGTGTTTTATGAAAAGATTTCCTGGAAAGATGCTTACAGATTTACACTAATGACCACATCTAAAGTCCTAATGCTTATAACATTGCAAAACAATGTATAAATTTGAGAGATCCTATGAACAATGTCTGAGATACCACTGTGTCCTTCCAGTGAAAGTGCTGACAGCTTGTTCAACAAGTATTTCCTGAAACAACTGATTCCAACATGTAAAACAGTAACACAATACAGAAACGAGGAGTTACTTTGACCAGTTGCATTGAACTGAGTCTCCATGTTTTGATTTCCATTTTTGCTCTATTATCAGATAATATTACTTGAAAGTACTTTGAGTATTCTTCCTTATTCAGCCATCTTAAAAACTTGATATAACATGTTCTAAATCATCCTCTTTTGTCTGTAGGATATACTTCCTGAGCTTTGTCCTAATGTTAGTAACAAGAAAAGCATTTATTTAGAAGTTATTGGAATAAGTGCTTCACCTGCCCTATTTTTTATTTCTGCTTAGTAATCCCATTAATTAGACCCATTTTATTAACATTGAACCTCAGGCATGGAGAGGTTAAGTAACTTGTCTTAAGTTATCAATAATCTGGGAACTGGAAGTAAGAATTAAGCCCATAGATATTTGGAGTTAGAACACAGATATGAGGAAGGATTGCATTTTCCACCATTTGACTGGTAAACCTTTATTTCTGGTTCACCTATGTGCCATGTGTTAACTCTAAAGAAATAAATCATGATGGCCAGAGCTCAGATATGGCAGTAAAAATAAAACTTAATAGAAGAAGTCAAATCCCTGCTTAGAAAAGGAGGCTTACTTAACAAGCTGGGGAAGAACTGAATTCACTGAGCAGAGCTGCATCCTTCTCTGGCCCCAAACTCCATCCTCCTGTAATAGATCTGGACTGACTCACCTGAGACAACATAGAAATTACCAGTCACTGGTCTTTAACCCTCTGTGGTAGAATATATATTCACACTTCTTCCATAACCTCAAGGTTGACTGCATTTCCCAGATCTTGTCTTTGTACTGGAATATATAAGCTTTTTTGATGATACCAGCTAGTGATGATACAAGAATAGCTTAAATTGTGCCCTAATGGTTGATCTCCTCTTGCATAAAAATAGCATGCTTCAGGTCACACATGTCCTTTACCCAGGAACAAAGGACAAAAATATGGCCAACCCAAAACCTCAGACCAAACCAAGCTGAACCATAGTTGCAGGCAAAGCTGCCAAGATAACCGCAACCTGTATCAGCTAAGCTGCTGACCACTTGCATGATAATAAATACCTTCTATTTTGAATTTCTCAGCTTGAGAGTAAGTTTTTACATGATACATGGAGGCAATAGCTGACTGATATACCATCACAAATGAAGCTACAGGTTTTCCAGTTTCCATGTCTATTCTTAGGCAGAGTCTTGAGATTCTCCTGTAGAACTTACTCAGTGTCCTAAGCACAGTGCTAATAATAGTTCCAAATAGTATACTGTTTAGCCCGGTCTTTAAAGATGTGGTTTGCAAGAAAAGATAGGGTGCTAAAGTTAATGTGTATAGGGTAGAAATTATGACTGATGAAAAAAAAAATACCCTTGAAAAGGTTACCAATTATTCCCCAAGTTCATGTCCATGATTTGGTGTATACAACTCCATAGTCATATATTTATCCAAGTCTCAGATCCCTTGAAGAGAAAAAGAAATCTCTATATAGAAGCCTACATATTTAAACCCTTTAGCATTTTTAGATAACTGGAAAATCTTAGTGATAAATGACATGTGGCAAAGCTCTAAAGTGCTCCTACTTATTTAGAATCCTTGCCATTTATGCACGGATATTCCCTAACATTAACATTGAGGAGATGAAAAAGTAGAATCAGGATGTTGGAGACAGGTAGGCTGGGATAATTTTAGGTCTAAATTCAGCCAGTAGATTAAATGCATTTGTGCTCTATCTCCACCATAGTTTCTGTTTTACCTGATAAATCCAGGGGGGAAATCAAACAGTAAATAAACTAATTTTCTTTCATATTCTCTATGCCCCTGCATGAAAATCAGTGTTCCAATTAAAGAATTATGCTGGGAACTACAGTGTAGGCTTGATAAAAGATACTTGGAGAATTGAACTCTGCCTCATCCTAAAGAAGAATAGTACCCAAAAATCATATCCTCAAGTCTATTGGATGGTCAGCAAGATGAATTAATTAACACATAAGTCACCCAGCAAACAACTGTGGAAAGTTTGAAATAAGCCTCATTAGGGTCGCAAACTGTCATAGTCTGACACTTAACCTTCTGGAGCCAAGAGAACAATGCAGCAAAAATCTCCAAAAGTCACTCTGTATTTAGGGACCTGACATTTTACTAGAATTTTGCTCTTCCTATTTTTTTCAGTGTCCAAATATTTTTCCTCACTGGAAGACAGGTAAGGACACATAATAGTGTGTGTATGTGTTCATGTATATTGTGTGCAAGTCTTATGGAATTTTTTATGACCCTGTTTGAACATGTGAAAAAGTTGAGTGTCTGAAATTTATCTTGATAATTACTGCTCTGAGAAATTAAAGCAAATTCTAAGTCAAAACTTACAAAGTTTTGACTCAGATGATTAAAAGGACTAGAGAAAGTCACCTAGCCTATTGACCTTATAGACACTTCTTTGTAAGATACTATCCCCATATGTCAAAAATAAACTGGTTGACTAGGTAGTCAGAGAGCTTCCAAGGGAATTGATTACTACTGACATTTGCAACCTTTTTGTCAATGTTATCTCTTTTGTACCAAAACTGGAAGGAAGATAGTGTAGAGTTTATTACAGCTTCATAGTTGAAGAAGTTAAGTTTCAGAGCAAGTAATTCCCACCTAGTATGAGAATTAGAATTAAAACCAGACCTTCTACATCAAGTTCAATACTATGTTCCATTAGCCTGTAGAAGTATCCTCTGTAGCAAAATGCTGGGGTCAACCCTGCTCTTTTGACCAGGAAAGTGCTTTCCTTAATGAAGAGTTTTTCTGGTCTAAAATCACTTTGAGTGTAATTAGAATTCCATTATTAAACTTTTTGGACTCTACCCATCTCTGCCAGCCAGAATTCTACCTCCCTTTCAAAGTGAAGCTCGAAAGTTACTCCTTTGTGAAGCCTTTTGAAAAGCTATCACTTACCACCCTCCCAGATATACTTCTCCAATATTTGAATACAAATATTTGAATATTTTAATGTTGGGTTTTGTGTTCCTCTTGTCATAATATGCACCTGATTTATATGCATACGTCACCAGACTGAAGACATCGCTCCACCTTGTCAACCGCTAGTCCTTTTCCTTTTGCCAACACCTCACAGTTCATGTCAATTTTAGCTTTCAACTAGCAAGCAAAATTCAGGATCTTTCATTCTCTAGCCAAAAGGGATGAGTCTGTCAACCCTACACTAACTCCATCATCTCTTATCTGAATCCTGGAAATCAGAAAAATAGTCACCCTGCTAAAGTCCTTGAGACTTTTCTTGATTCTCCCTAGCATGATGAAATGGAAAAACGCTTGGTTTAGATTGAAATGAACCTAGTTCTAAGTCCCAGTTCTGTATCCTTCTAGTGATGTTTGGGCCAAATACCTAAACTTTTTTTACCTCTACTTCCTCATCTGAAAATTTCACATGGTTATTTTAAAGAATAAGCAAGTTGAGATACATGATGTTCTTTGTATAGCACCTGACACAAGGTAAATGGTAGCTGTAGTGTTGTTAGTGGTTTTGCTTCTATTTTTGCTGATGCTCTTAATCATACAATATCTGGTCCTTATAATCCCTGAGGAAACATTATCTATAAATGCCCTTTTTACTCATAGCCATCTTTGCCTTTTCTCCTTTCCAGTCCACACCATGAGGCTACCAGCGGGTTTCTTGATGCTGTGTTTAAGTAGTAAATATTGGAACCAGACTGTTAATTTTACCTAGCCTTTGTTCCAGCCTTCCCACTGACCTGACTTCTAGATGGATGAACTGGAACAGAAATAAGAAGGCAATGTTCTTTCTGTAGATCACCTACCTAAGGGAATTGTTTTCCGTCTTTGGAGAACATTGAACTATACCTCAAGCTCAAAGTAACTCTTAATAAGAAAAATCATTCATGGGAAACATAGGGAGACAACTGAACATTGAAGCCAGACTGAACTCTAACTGGTCCCTTTGCAATTCTTTCAAGAATGGAAAGTAGGAGTTGAAACACTAGAGTGGTAGGGTGGGGAGAGTGAACCCCACCCTGGCATTTAATTGACACGGGTAGTTTGAAATCAAACCATCATTTCAAAAGAAGTGTGACCTAAGCAAAATACTCTGTCACAGAGACAGCTTTTCATACTTTAAATTTCTTGTCCTTGTCATATGAAACCTGCGAGTTCAAATTCAGAGACTCTTGTTGGGAAATTGAAAATGTTGGGGATGGTAAAAAAAAAAAAAGTTACCTTACAGGGAAGTCTCTGAGCCACAGCTAATGTTTATCCTCCTGTTTAGTTTACCTTGAAGGCATGTTAGAAATGGGTTGCTGGCTCCTAAATGAAAATGATTATTTGGCTGGTTATGCAGAAGTTGCTATTTTGGATGCCCTCTGAGCTTCTGGCTTTCTGATAGGAAATTTAATAGCTCATTAAATGGCATAATCACTCATTTTTTCCAAGTCTTATTTTCTGTTGTCTAAATGTGTGCTGAGAAGTTTGGAGATGTACCCTCATTTTAACAAATAATGTTGTGTAAAACAGTCTCAGTCCAGAATAGAGGACAGGGTTTTTTGTTTTTGTTTTTGTTTTCAATAATATAAATTGAGTTCATAAGAAGCATGTGGACAATTACTGAAATAGTGTTACATAATTTCCAAACTTTGTCAAATACCTAATCTTACTTATTTTCACAAACTAGAAAAAAATTTATCTATAGAAAAGTAGATTTTTAGTTCCCACTAAGTAGAATCTAAAGTAGGCTTATGCTAAAAATCTGACCCTGATTATCTAGATAATATCATTTCCCTCTTCACTTTTAGATGAGGAGTTTGGCTTTAGAACCCCAGGTGACTTGGTCAGGTCACAAGAGAGCAAATAGAGGCACCATGTCCTTGCATTCCAAATCCCATGTTGATTTCTAAGCAAGAAATTTATGAGTGGGAGTCTTAAAGATTGCACAATTCAATGTTTTTATAAAACATGACTAAAATAAGGATTCTGCACTAGTTTACAATTTTAAAATAGTTGAATGAAAACAGAACTCAAGTTCCTATCATCATATGTGTTGCTCTTTCTCAAAAAGGTAATTTAAGAGTTATTGTGTATTTTTAAGTCTTTTCTAAAAATATGCTCATCATTGAAGTACATGCTCTAAAACTCTTTTTCCAACTCACATGCCTCCAGGATCTTAGAATATAGAGAAAAACAAGGAAATTGATGATTATAAATAATAATGATAAACATTTATAGGAAGAAATATGCTATATCCTGGTGTGGAAGTCAATAAATAATGAATTTTGTATACAAAAAAGTATATGTATTTAAAAGACTTCATATGAAATCACAAACTCTTTAACATAGTTCCTAGTACATTTTAGAAAGGAAAGAAGGAAGGGAGTGAAGGAAAGAGGAAAGGTAGGAAAGTAGAGACTAGGAATTTTGAGTTTTGTTCACTTCTGTATCCCCAGTGCCATGCTTACAAGTGATGCTTTGTAAATAATTATCAAATGAATGAAATACAATCACTAAATTTGTGTTCAAGTTGACTTCAGGCTTTATGGTCAGTGTTGAAATTCCTATTTTTCCTTCAAATTTTGTTAATTTGTGAATTGCTTGCATATAGCTTAATTTTGAGAAGATGTGTTCACACCTCCATATGCTACATACACTTCATTCATCCTCCACCAAAGCACCTGTGACCAGTCACCTTCCTTCCCCTGCACCCTCTTTCCTCCTTCCTTTACCCCTTTGATAACCATCATGGTTTTCATAGTCTTATTTTTGTTTTATCCTGCTAGTTTCTTTTCTTTTGGTTATTTATATTCTGGATATAAATATATTTATATTCTGCAAATGAGTAAAACCCACCTAGCATTGTCTTTCACTTTCTGACTTATTTTACTTAACATAATAATCTCAAGATCCTTCCATTTCATCTCAAATGGCATGATTTCTTCCTTTCTTTATATTTATTTTTTGTGTGTGTGGGAAGAAAATAAGTTACAGATAGGCATGCATATTATAATACCATAATTACAAAATTATAAACCATGCAAAATATTATATTATTTACTCATATGTGTGATTTAAAAGTTTCAAGTACCACAGGAATGATAAACATCAAATCCAGTATACTGATTATGTCTGGGAATGTATAATGGGGACTAGGATAGAAGAGATATTCACAGAGAATGTCAACTACATGATGGAATGCTATGCATCAATCAAGGAGGACAAACATGTCATTTGCAGGAACATGAATGGAACTAGAAGCACTCATATCAGCAGCATAAGCCAAAAAGAAAAAGAGAAATACAGGATGGTCTCACTTATATGATGGATATAGGGGAAAACAAACAAATAAATAAGAAAAATTAGAAACAACCAACAGGGCTGAACGATGGAGTGAGAGGGGAGGAAGGGGAAGAAGATGGGGGAGGCAGAGAGCACAAAAGAGTAGGATGGTTAACAGATGTTAGGGAAATGGGAAAATCCCAGGGTACACAATAATGTTTTATATGTATATAAACATATGTATACATATATACATATAAAACATATATACATTTATTTATGTATATACATATAAAACATAATTTATTTATATACATATAAAACATATACAAAATTTATTATATAATGTATATACAAAATTTAAAAAATAGATTTCTTCTCTTTTTATAAGTGAGTACTAGTCAATTGAGGACTTATTTCATACTTTCTTTATCCAGTCATCTGTTGATGGGCATTTGTGTTGTTTCCATGACTTCTCTACCTCACAGCCATCTGACCACCATCAACCCATATACTTCCCCCTGCCACCCCCCCCACACACACACACTAGTTTGCTTTTTGTCCTGAAATAGAACAAGTTTCTTCCCTGATATATTCCTTAGAATTCAATACACAGTTGAAACCTGAACCACATAAGATTGAACTGTGTGGATCTTTTTGATATAGTTGGTTCACATAATCATGGGTTTGCACCACAGATTCAACCAACTACAGATGTCAAATCTGCATTGGATGGAGATATAGAATTTGTTGACAGGAAGGACCAGTCATAAGGGACTTGAGCATATTTGGATTTTGATATCTTGGGGAGGGGGTGTTGGATGGAGGGGGTGGGTGTCTTAAAACCAGTTCCCAGCAGATACCAAGGGACAGGTGATTATTTAAAGTTTTGGGGAAGTCAAAATTTAAGTGTAGACTTTCCTGTGCACATGTCCAGTGCCCTAAATCCCTTAATTGCTCAAGGGTCAACCATGTACTATTCTTTCTTCCTGACCTAGTTTTGCCATATTCTCATTTGGTAAATCCCTGTCATCCTTCAGAGTCTAAGGAGAAATGTCTCTTCCTCAGAGCAGTTCCATTTACTTATTCTCAAAGGTCTCTCTTTTTCTTCCTTATAGCCTGTTAACCCTTCTTGACACTTACATCAAATGCCAGAACATATTTATTTGTGTGATTGGTTATAATAAGAAGCTCTATAATGGGGAGCATTGTGTTGGTTATTTTCACTACCATAGCCTGGTTCATGATGATGGCTTAAACAAACATTCGTTGGACTCATATGTTAATGGCCTACTAAATCTTTTAAAATCACATGTTATCAATGTGTTAGTTCTACCCTATGTTTATATCTCTAGAATGCAGATCCTTCTCTTATTTATTTCACCATTCCCACAATACATGTATGATAGTGAACAAAGCAAACACTCAGAGTGTCTATAAAAGAGTCATCCACAGGGACTTAGAATATTGTATTTTTACTAATATTAAGAACACCTTTATTCAACATAAAGTCCTAACACCCTCAGTTCAACTAGAATAATCCTCTCTCTTTTCTCCTACCTGAATAAGCATGCTAATATGTCTATATAGCTCCGCATTGGTGTTGAAAGCTGTGCTGGTGAATGTTATTTCATTTTTATCTATTTTTTTATCTAATTTAATTTTTTATTTAGTAACATTGCTTTAAAACATTACATATGTGTTAGAGGTATAGGTTCTTCCCCTTTTAGGTGTTGCTACCACACCACGTCCACCAGATAAGCCATAGCCCATTGTGTCCTTTTCCCACTTTGTTCTCTCCCCTACCCCCAATTTCCCCTGTAATGTTATTTTATTATTATTATTCATTCATTCATTCATTTTTTACATCGTTCTCAGCCCTAGGGTTCCCCCACCACCTGTCACCCATGCACCATCATCTTAATCTTTTGTGCCCATCCTCCCCTGATTTCCCCCTTCCCCCTCTCTTGCTTTATATGTAACATTCTTTGAATTCAGGTATCGTTAGTCTGAAAGAGCTCTTGCTAGCCCCTGCATGGAAATCTCAAAAATATCAGTAGCCTGATGATGACTTCAATGAAAACTAGTGTCTTAAGACAGTTAGATATAAACCAAGAAAGAAAGACAATAAAAGTGACAGTAACACCTCTCACCACTAGTCACCAAGCTCTAGAAAGTAATGTCCTTACTGCTGCAGTTCTAAAGCTAGAACTTTAAGTGGAATCTTGGAATCCAGGAATAATGGTATTATCTTCAAGGTGTCAGTATAATATTGGCACCAGGACATCTCCTACCTTCCCATTATCCTCCACAGAAAGAACTTGAGGAAGCTATAATGAAAACGGGTAGAAACTGAGATGCAAAATACCAGTGGACTGGTAGGTAGATTTATTCCTGATGTCTGAACAGAGAACTGTACTCTAGTAAGCTTAAGGTGTTTGTGGGTGGCCCATAGGTCAGTGGCATTACACCACCCAAGAGCTTGCTACAAGTGGAGAAACTCTGTCCCCTCCCCCAAAACCACTGATTTAGAATCTCCATTTTATTATTATTTTTCTTTTTTAATTAATTAATTTTTTTCTTTCATCATTGTTATCCTCCATTGTTCAACTGGTACCATATCACCCATAAGCATTCATCACATTCCCTTCTGCTCTTCCCTCCTCTGTTTTGATCTCCCTCCCCTTCCCTGGCTTATGCCTCAGATCTATGGCCAGCTTGCTACTTTTGTCTTCATCTTGCCCTTCTGTTTGTTTTCTCTATATTCCACATATAAATGAAACCATCCAATATTTTTCTTTTTCCTTCTTACTTATTTCACTGAGCATAGTCACTTCCAATGCAACCCATGTTGCTATAAATGACGAGTTTGTTCTTTTTAAGGGCTGGGTGATATTCCATTATGTAAATATCCCACAACTTTTTTATTTTTTGTCTATTTTAGGGCATTGGAGTTGCTTCCATATCCTGGCTATTGTAAATGGTGTTGCAGTAAACATGGGAGTGCAGGTTTCCTTTCGAATTAGTGTTTTCATGTCCATGGGGTAGATTTCTAGGACTGAATCTCCATTTTAACAAGATCTTTTCAGTGATTATATACATATTAATTTTGGAACCAAGATAAAGGAAAAAGCAGAGTGTTGAGAGAGTGTCATTCAACTACTATGTCTAATGAAATGCATATGTCACCTTCTTCCCTCTAGTCACTGTTCTTAAAAAGGTCAGCATTAGCTTGGCAGAATTCTTCCTCTGTGATATTTCCCATGTCACAAGAGTCAAGCAAAGTCTCTGAGGCTGACTGAGAGAGAAAAGCTTTGAAAGAATTTCATATATTTCAAAATGATAAGTCGTAAGTGACTCCCACTAATTCCAAAGACTAAATACTCAAGATAGAATAGAGAAGGGCCACAGGTGCAAAAACTTACATTTCATATCTTAAAGATACAATCATATCTTTCTGGGAACCCAGTAATTATTTTTTTAAATATTAATGACTAAACATAAAATTTTTTCACTTATGTTTCATATCTGTAGCTTTGCTGATAGTGGGCTGAAAGTGGGCCTCAGAGGTGAAGATATCAATAAAAGAGAGTATCAAACTTAGTTACCCAAGAAGGAAAGCAAGAAATTCATTATGCCATTGTCAGATGATTAAAGAGATTCTGTTTTGTAGATGTGAGACAGATTGCTAGAGAAAGAAAAAACTATAGATTTAGAATCTTCAGGTCAAAGTCTATTTTAACACTGTTCTTCAGAGTTTTGAAGCTGTACCTCAATACTGACATACATAGATGATAGATAGATAGATAGATAGATAGATAGATATAGATAGATAGATAGATAGATAGATAGATAGATAGATAGATAGATAGATAGATAGATAGATAGATAGATAGATAGATAGATAGATAGATAGATAGATAGATAGATTTAATCATTATAGAATCTGACCAATAAAGTGGGTATTCTTTTTTCCTGGGGATCACAACAAAGAGAGTGATAGAGAAGGCTGATAAGCTCAGTATGACAAGAAAACAAGTTTAAAGGGAAAATGAATCCCAAAAAAGCATTGCTGAGGAATGGGTGTATGTGAAAAGAAAGAATAACACAAGAGACTCAGGGACAGGGAAGTATCTATAAATTCCAAACCCCTGAAAAATCCTTCAAAATCTGTGGCACAGCTTTAAATGCCCCCCAAGCAGAGGGGGAAATAATGTCTTCTAAATATGTTTTCATAGAGGAGTTATCACCTTTCCAGTGTATTCTTTCCATTCCCAGTGAGCAAGGAGCTGATCAAAGAAAGTCCCTTTTATCCCCCAAAGGAAACTTACACTTAGGTACATAAATTCCCGTGATTCTAATTAGCATGGTTTCACATTCTGTTAAGGTTTTTGAGACTCCTCTTAAATGTAGACTGGGAACCTACATGATTATTAAATGCAATAAATATGGAGTTGTTTTTATTTCATCTCAACTCACCTGTGAAATATTTAAAACCTAAAATCAGAAAAGAAGAATAAACAGAAGCTTTATGAATTTTAATCACCTAGTATTTCTAGTACATAGGCAACTTCAAAATTAGGGTTAATGAGCTATTTACACAAAATCTAATTTGCAGTAGATTTAAACATCCTCTGGCCACATAATTGCAGTTTTCTGATGGGTTGGTTGGTCAGTCTGTATTGGATCAAGATCACCTTAACAAAAGCTATGGATTTTGTTACTGAGCAAAAGAAATTTTCACTTTTCTTATGCAGTGACAAACCAAAATATATTCTGATGTAATTGCCAAAATCACCCTCCAATAGAAAAAATTGGAAGTAATTTTATTTATGAATGAGGAGATTGAGTTTAGTACAATTAAGCAGTTGTTCCCAATGACATACTTCAGATTATAAACCAAGTCTCCTAGTTCCTATGATCATATTATTTCCCTTTTACAAAAAAGCCTCATCTCATTCTTGCAGTGTTGCAGTTCTTTGCATGTCATTTTATGTGTTTCTGTGAGCCGTGTCAGTTAAGAGATCTCCATGCATATGATATTTTGCAATAAGTTAAAAAAAAAGTTCCACTCTGTAAATTAATTTCCATAATTTACCTATACTTTTTTAATTTAAATAATTTATTTATTTATATATATATATATATATTTCACATCTTTGTATTCCTGGGGTTTACTCACCACCTCTCCTCCCTGACCACTCCCAATCAACCCCCCCCAAAGTTGTATACTTTAGTTTGGTAGTTAGCTTGTTTTGACTTTTCCACCTGACCTTTTGTTTGTTTATCTTATGTCCCATATATTAGTCAAACCATTTGAGTTCTGTCTTTTTCTTTCTGACTTGTTTCTGCTAATATGATTTCTTCTAAATACATTCATGTTAACACAAATTCATCAAATTTGTCATTTTTAGTTGATGAGTAATATTCCATTGTGTGTATATATCACATCTTCTTCATTCATGTGTTTTGGGACATTGGTGGTGTTTCCATGTCTTTGCATTTATGAATAGTGCTGCAATATACATCCAAGCACAGGTGTCCCTTTGTGCAAGTATTGAGGTCTCCTTTGGGTAGATTCCAATAAGAGTGATTGCTGGGTTAAATGGTAGTTCCATTTTCATTAGTTTGAGAGTTGTCCACACTGCTTTCCATAGTGGCTGGACCAATTTCCTACCAGCAGTGTAAGAATGTTCCTTTCTCACCACATTCCATGTCAGCACTTGTTGTAGCCCGTTTTTGTTTTTGTTTTTGTTTTTGTTTTTTTATGTGAGTCATTCTTACTGGTGTAAGGTGGTATCTCATTGTGGTTTTGATTTGTGTTTCCCTGATTGCTAGTGATGTTGGACATTTTTTATGTGCCTGTTGGTCATTTGTATTTCCTCTTTGGAAAAGTGTCTTTTTAGTTCTCCCATTTTTGGACTGGGCTTCTTGTTTTGTTTTTGCTTAGTTGTGTGAGTTCCTTGTGGATCTTGTTATCAGATCAAGTGGGATTCATCCCAGGGGCACAGGGATGGTTCAACACTCGAAAATCAATCAACATAATCCACCACATCAACAAAGAGAAAAACAAAAACCATATGATCATATCAATCGATGCGAAAAAAGCATTTGATAAAGTTCAGCATCCTTTCATGATGAAAGCCCTGGAAAATTCATATAAAAGGAACATACCTGAACATAATAAAGGCTACATACAACAGACCCACAGCAAATATCATCCTCAGTGGGGAAAAACTGAAACCATTCCAATTAAGGTCCAGAACCATGCAAGGATGCCCACTCTCTCCACTCCTTTTCAACATAGTTCTGGAAGTCCTAGCTAGGGCAATAAGACAAGAGAAAGACATAAAAAGAATACGAATAGGAAACGAAGAAATAAAGTTACCATTATACGCGGATGATATGATTCTCTATGTAGAGAACCCAGAAAAATCAACAGAAAAACTATTGAAATAATAAACTGATTTGGTAAGGTAGCTGGATACAAAATCAACGCACAAAAATCAACAGCCTTCATATATGCAAAGAATCAATAATAAGAAGAAGAAATTAGAAAAAACACCCCATCTACCATTGCACCAAAGAAAATCAAATACTTGGGAATTAACCTAACAAAAGACGTAAAAGACCTATACAAAGAAAACTATAAAACATTCTTAAAAGAAATAGAAGATGATGTAAAAAAATGGAAAGACATTCTCTGTTCATGGATCGGAAAAATCAACATTATCAAAATGGCCATACTACCAAAGGCCATTTTGGTAATGCAATTCCAATAAATAACCCAATGACATATTTTAAAGAGATAGAACAAAAATTACTGAAATTCATATGGAACAACAAAAGACCCCAAATAGCCAAAACCCTATTGACAAACAGAAGAGAGAACGGAGGTATTACTATTCCAGACTTCAAACTGTACTACAAAGCCATTATACTTAAAACAGCATGGTACTGGTACAAAAACAGACAAACAGACCAATGGTCAGAATTGAATATCCAGAAATAAAACCACACATATACAGTCAATTAATCTTTGACAAAGGGACAAAAAAGCATACCCTGGAACAAGGATAGCCTCTTCAGTAAATAGTGCTGGGAAAACTGGATCAAAACTTGTAAAAAAAAAAAATGAACCAGGACAACACCCTCATACCCTGTACAAAAATTAACTCAAAATGGATAAAGGACCTGGAAGTGAGACCTGCAACCACAAAATACATAGAAGAAAACCTGAGGAAAACCTTTCATGAATTTCACCTCAGAAATCCATTTGGGGAAACAACTATGGCCAGCAAAAAAATGAAGGAAAACATAAACAGCTGGGACAATATCAAACTAAAAAGTTTCTGTTCAGCAAAAGAGACAATAAACAAAACAAAAAGAAACCCAACCGACTGGGAGAAAATTTTTGCCCTCCAGACAAGTGACAAGGGTCTGATAACAAAGACCCACAAAGAGCTCCTACAGCTCAACAAAAACAAAACTCAAAAAATGGGGAGAAGAACTAAAAAGACACTTCACCAAAAAGGAGATACAGATGGCTAATAGGCATATGAAAAAATGCTCCACATCACTAATAATCAGGTAAATGCAAATTAAAACCACACTGAGATACCATCTTACACCAGTAAGAATGTCCCATATAAATAAAACAGACAACAATAAATGTTGGCGCGGATGTGGAGAAAAAGGTACTCTCTTACACTGCTGGTGGGAGTGCAAACTGGTCCAGTCACTATGGAAGACTGTGTGGAGGACCCTCAATCAGTTGAACGTGGGCTTGCCTTTAGACCCAGCAATCCCACTACTAGGAATCTACCCAGAGGACATGAAAACATTAATTCAAAAGGACACCTGTACGCGCATGTTCATTGCAGCCCTGTTTACAGTTGCAAATAATTGGAAACAAACCAAATGCCCCAAAACCGATGATTGGCTTATAAAATATGGTACATATACACAATAGAATACTATGCATCCATCAAGAAGGACAAACACATGTCATTTGCAGCAACCTGGATGGAACTAGAAAGACTCATATTAGCAGAAATAAGTCAAAAAGAAAAAGAGAAGTACAGCATGGTCTCACTTATATGATAGATATAGGGAAAAACAAACAAATTTAAAAAAATGAAAACAACCAATGGGACTGAACCATGGAGTGAGAGAGGAGGAGGCGGAAGAAGGTGGGGGAGGTGAAGAGCACAAGAGATCAGGATAGTTAACAAATGTTAGTGAAGTGGGAAAGCCCCGGTGTACACATAATGAACTAATGTAATATAAATATACATATTAATATAAATATACATATATACGTAAAAAAAAAAAACCAACAACACATTTACCAGATATCGGAAGAGAACAACGAGCCAAACAACCAACAACTGAACATCAACTTAACCAACCAACAAATTGCAGAAAAATGGGAGATGGAGTGACTGGAGGGGGGTGGATACAGAGGGGGGATACAGAGGGAGGAGGAGAGATCAATTAATGCACAATTGTGACAAATCAATAAAATGAATTTAAATAAATAAATAAAAATATTTAAAAGAAAAAAAAATCCTGGAGAAAAAGAAAAAAAAAAGTGTATAGCAAAGAAGGGGGATGATGGGCAAAACAAGGAAGCGATGAGCACAATGAATCATTGTGACAGTTCACTGGTGATACGGTAGTGAGAGAACTGTGGGGTACACAATGATGCAAGTAAAAATATATATAATTATATAATCAATTTTTAAAAAATAAAACTCTTGTTCCTAGTATGAATTATATGGTTTTAAGTTATTTTTATAGATTGATTTTATAACCACATTTTGGATGTCTACTTTGCATAATAGCAATACAACAGAAATAAGTCTCACTTTCAGTGTGGTATAAATGAAGGCAAGTGCGTAAGTTCCTGAGTAAATATAGTAAGGTTTCAAAGAAAGGAGAAATCTTTTTTGGGTTTTGAAAAGTGCATAGCTTATGGATGTTTGAATTGAAGTGTCCTGTGTGAAAAAATTATTTCTGTGCAAAGAATTGGAAAATCTTGTAAAGATTACTGGTGAGTTCAATTATGATCCATAGCTGAAGACATGTTCCTTCCTCTGTGTACTGGATTGACTTATGGAAATTGCCATGCTAATGAACCATTCTGATACACTGGCTTTTCCATTCAGGGAGACAGAGAGATAGCTTTGGTTCTTAGATCCTGGTCTAATGAATTGACTAGCCTGGCAAATATGCAGAAACCAATTTCTTCCAGAGCACAGAATATTTAGGATGTATCTCCCTACTTTTTTCCATCTGAAAACAACCAACTTTTCACAAATTCTTTTCTCAGAGCAATTCTTCAGAATCTGAAGACCTTATCACCCTCTGGATTTCTCCATCCTAATACTCAGCAACAGAAAGGAAAAATATGAATGCATCAACTACTCTATCTTAATTAGGGAGCTACAGTTAACCAATCATAGCAATCATCTGGCCTTTTCTCCTTGACCAGTATGAAGTTGTAGACTAATCTGTAAATACTGTGTTTAAACATACTTGCCACCTCCATACTGCACATTAGTACCAACTTTATATCCTAAATATCAAGGTTAGATGATCCGAAACAACCTGAAAAGTTATATCAAATATACCTTCCACCAATCTTTTTTTAGCATTCATTGGCAACATGCATTCCTTTGTTCTTAGAAGCATCAAATGTGATACAAAAGTACTATTGGATCACTCATTTAACAAATGAGTTGTAATTACTCTGTGTCAGGTACTAGTTTAGTATGTAGTGATAAAAAGTATAAAAATCTCTTTATTTGGAGGAAATGAAAGACTACTTAGAGCAAGAGAGGAATGTTATCCATTGTTACCTTGTGCTAAGAACAGAGAAAAAATGAAAGCTGTGAAATGGAAGCTGGAAGTGCTGGGGAATGAGACTGAGAATTGCAATTTTATATATGGTAATCACAGAAGGTGCATGAAATGCAAAGCAATCTAAGAATGACCTCAAGGATATGGGGAAGTTAGCAGTGCATGTATCTATCCAAGAGAAGAGCTCTGTGAGTAGAGGAGTTGAGAAATGTAAAGGAACTGAGGCAGGAATATGGTTGATGAATTGGTAGAACAGGATCATACTGGGCACCTGGGGAAAGATGATTGAGCTGTACTGCAGAGAAGAGAGATTAGATGAGAACTCCAGAACTAGATTATGTAGGATTTTGAACGTCATCAAGGTGGCTTTTTGTCTCCTTTTGGTGAGAATTCAGACCACAAAATGGTTCTGAGAAGAATGATAAAGCAGGCCTTATATTTGAAGAGTTGTGTATCTATTTACCGGGCACCTAGTGGGCTACTGCTAAGTTTCAGTCCTAAAGTCAGATATTGGAGACACAAAGTTGAACAAAATCTAATCCATTTTTGTTTTGTTTTATTTTTGTGCAAAAACTATAGGAGCGTTTGAAACCCCAACTGAAAAGACAAAGTTCTGATGTGCAAAAACAGTTTGCTGCAGCATAAGAGCCACAGGGAATGATGGAAACTGGGCCACTATCATATGCCCTGCCATTTTCAGTCTGTGGACCACAGAGTCCTGGAAAAATGTGTCAACAAAGTCCTCTAGTGGAAGGTGGGTGCCCTCCAAGTCGGTGCAAAAAGAGGTGTCAGAGGACCCTGTTTTATTTCACTTTTGAAGGGAACCTAGGACAGAGTTGTGACTGTATCTAGTTCTGGAGAAGCGGACATTGAGGTTTGAATTCATGAGAGTTAGTGCTATTTTGCTATTTTAACCTATGAGATTTTGTGCAGAGAAGGAAGAAGCGAGGACAGGGCAATAATGAAAATAGCAAAGCCCCCAATTCTTTGCATCTTTCTGTCCAGATCTTTCTGCCTGGGTTGGTCCTGTCATCAATTCAGACTCTGGAGTGGATACTTATTCAGGTTCTGTGAAAATGAGTAAGTATCTTATTTAATTCATTCCATAGCCAGGGAACATCGGTTGTAAGTGAGACTATAATTTTATTCCACTATTGAGTGCCTCAACCATTCCTATATTATTGCCTTCTGTTTGCTTGGTAGCATACCTATATTTTTTTAAAGTCTCATCCTTTAAAGTCTCATCCTTTACCCTTTCCTAATTTGACTAATAGCTCCTTTCTTGTTGCTTAACCAAAGCTGGTATATATTCAGTTAAAAGTGTGCTACAGTAAGATACCTTTCATCAGATTTCTAAAAACCAGTCTTTCCCTGTGAAGAAAAATGCAAAGGCATCTTATCACTATTTGCAACTGTGGATTTCATTATTGAGAAAGAAGCAAGAAAGCAAAAAGTGCTAAAGCGATGCCCTTTCTCCATCCCAGGTGGCACTTAAATGATTTTAAGTGAGTCCTGGGGAAGAATGAATGCTCCTAATTGATTTGACATAAATTAACTCTCTAATAACTACCATGACATAGTGTCTCCATATAGTTTGCAAAACTTTTGTGTCTCCATATAGTTTGCAAAATTCCTCTTCCTATAAGGGTAATGAGTGGCTTTGTTCTTTACACCTAGTGTATTCTTCAGTTTTTCTGCATAACAAGCTACCACAAAGTCTCAGTCACACATAATTTTCAGCTATTGTCTCATTCTTTCAGCACATCAGTTGGTAGCTTTTCTTTAGACTCTTGCTGGGGTTCAACTAGGCTGGGCCCCTGACTGGAGAATTTGGTATATTCTTACTGCAGAATTCAGAAACTCCCATAGTATAGGGAGTTGAATACTGACCCTGAAAATGAACCACACCAATGTTCTAGTCTATAGTTGTGACCTTATTTAGAAAAGATATTTTTGCTGATATGAGTAAGGAGCTAGAAATGAGATCACCATTTTACAATCCAGATGAATCTTACGTCTGAAGACTAAAAATCCTAATAAGAGACAGAAGAAAATTCAGGGCTATGTGAAGATGAGAGGAACTGGAGTAATGTAGTCACCATTAAGGAATGCCTGGGGCCATAAAACTGGAAAAGGAAAGGAAGGATTCTTCCGAAAGACTTCAGAGGGAGTTTAGTCTTATTGATGACTTTTAAGATTTCTGGCTTCTTAAACAGTAAAGGAATTGATTTCTGTTTCCTTAAGCCAGCAAGTTTATGGTAATTTGTTATAGAAACTATAGGAAATCAAGACATAAAGAGATGAGTGGAAACTGATAGTCTTATAATAAGGTTTAAAATTCACAAACTGTCACATCTCCCACTCTATCTCATCCAAAGCACATCACCAGTTCAAACCCAACATCACAATGCTGGGTAATATGCTACTCCCATGGAGGTCAGGAAGAGTGGAAGCAAGTACTTTTTGTTGAAAAATCATCTAATCTACCATGTTTTATTTTGCCTAGGGTATCATTTGGAAACTATGTCTTTCTTACAAATGCAAAATTCTATGAGACAACCCATAGCTTATATTCTGAGGAGTACTGGACAGAATGGTGGATATTACAGGATTTTTTTAAAAGCTATGAATGACTCATAGACAATACTATGTAAATGCCAGGTCTCCCAAAGAGGAGATGATAGAGACCTCTAGTCTCAGCTAGCTCCACATCACTGCACAACTATGAGCATTGCCACTGTAGGTATGACAGCTACTCAATGAAAACATATCTCTATTGTCACCTATGGAGTTGGTCATAAATCCTCATGTGCTCTAAGCTAGACTGAGATGTGCCAAAATGCTTGCTCTGTAACCTCTTTCCTTTTGACCCATCTTTTAAAATAATGGATCTTGGATCACCTGTATCAAAATCCCTTAGTATGCTTACTACAAGTGCAGATTCAGAAGATTCACTTCTCACCCAGTGAATCAGAATCTCTGAGCATTTAACACACTTTACGGGAAATGAAATGAAAGCATGACTAATTATTTTTCCACTCTAACACCAAATTGCACCCAATCACAATAGCTATGATTGGCCCTCTTCTCTCTGAGGATGCAGGAGCATCATCTTAAGCCTCTATGGTAGGAAATTAGAACTCTAAATTTCATGAATATTTAATCTTTTATTTCACAATATATTACTATGAGGGCAAATATTTTCCCCCAGTCTTAGTTTAAATGATGATCATCAGCTATATTGAGCCAGCAGCTTTGTGCATCCTTTACTAAGCCACTCTTTATAGTCTTCAATGTCTTAACCTTGGTGCTGGACAATTTTTTCTAGAATAATGTAGATAGGTTGATACTAAAAGCATCTGGCATTCACAGCTCTCTATGAGGCTTTTGCAGGCACCCAGGTGAAGAAACCTTGATTTAAGGCTTATAGCAAAGTAGATAGATAATTTCTTTCTGTAATAAAAATAATAAAAGTAGCAACAGATAACCTGCAATGAACACTCAACAAATGCCAGGCACTGAGTTGAGCTTCACCTACATATGTCATTTCACTCTTGTTCTGCCTGTAGAATTAGGAGGTGTTATTAGCCCTGTTTTGTGACTAAAAAAATATAGGATTTTGAGTGTTGATCTAATTCACCACAGGTTAGCAACTTTAGGCCTATTCTCCCAGGCTACATTTTCCTTTTTCTCAGACTTTCTGGAATACCGTGTGCTGAAGATCAAGATAAAATCACCGACTCATTTGTCAAAACCATGTAGATCACCTGACTTTCCCCCCAGCAGGAAATGATAAGGAAATAATGAGATTCTTTGGCTCACTCATTGGATGTGCTGTTGCTTCACCAGCAAGTTACATGCCTGTTTGTTTCCTGTGCATTATTTACCAGTTCATTAGTTTGATACAAGTGTTATTCCCTGGCATCTAGTTAGGAAGAAAAACAATATGTTGGTGGTGATAAAACAATGAGGAAAATTAGGTAGAAAGTGGGGTGTTATTTCAATTTGCTAGGGATGATACATCTGATAAAGTGATATTTGAGCAGAGCCTTGAAGATATTAGGGAGGGAACCATGAGGATAACCAAGGGACAAGGTCTCCCATCAGAGAGAAGAGTAAGTCAAGGGAAGAGAAAAAAAGGTAAACATGTAGATCTCAGGTGGAATGATCAATGAGGGTGAGACAAACAGCAGGTGGGGTGTCCAAGAGGTGTCAGCTGGGGAGCAGGTCACATAGGGATCTGCACACATCATGACAAGCACATGAGATTTCATTCTATGATGGTAAGCTACTGTGGGGCAGAAGTAGGAGAGAGACATTATATAGTTAAACCTTACATGAGTACATGGATAATAAACAACAGATAGGGTAACTGAAAAGAGGATAATAACAATGGCTTAAATTGTTGTATCCCCTTGGCATCGGATTCCTTCTCTGAAAGATGTTTTCAAATGTGCATAAGATACATAGTTATAAAGAAAGTGATTCCACAAATTGTAGTTAGCAAAATGAAAACTGCCATTGAGAAATATGCATATCTCTTTATGAAGACATTAACTGAATACAGTCAGTGTGATTCCACCATAATTTCAAAGATACAATGAACCAAAGATTATTTCAAGATATTTTCAACAACTTTAAAATCTGAAAATGTTTATTTATTTATTTTTGGTAACCAAGTACCCTATAGTAGTGTTGTTTGCTACATGTATATGTAAGTTTAAAAAAAGTTCAATTTCAATTCAAGATTAGTAAATATGAAGATGTGTTTTTTCCATCAAAGCTCAAGAGTTACCCCACAGATATACCAAATCCTGTCCATAGATCCCAGTTAAGGATGCTGTGCAATGTTATAGGCTTCATGGGATTTAAGGAGAAAAAAGGAAAATCCAATTTATTCTGACCCATAATGGGTAACTTTTTAACCAAATTCTACAGCATGCCCTATGTGGGGTGAGTTAACCAGGCTTTTTCCTCCATTAGTCTATATAGCAGCACCTGGGGTATAGGTCTTCTCCATAATTGTGTGGTACAGTAGGTATGCTCATGTGTAAGTATGCACACCTGGGCCTGGAAGAGAGGGGATAAAGGAGTACAGAGTGCAAAGAGTATGTGCACAGGCATGAGAGAACACCAAAGAGAGAGAGAGAAAGAGAGAGAGGAGAGAAGGAGAAGACATGTAGGGAGCTGGGGAGCTGGGGAGCTTGACTGCCTCCCAGCCACTCTCACCCCAGTCCTGGCCTGTCCAGTATGTCTGTATAACTGCTAAAATGAATAAAGAGCAGATTGGTGAGTCAGACCCTCCCCCCTATAACTGGCAGTGAGGATAGTTATAGTACACCCCATCTCCCCAAGTTCTATTAATTCCCAATATTTGCTGAATATTTATGACTTAATGGTCATGAGCTAAGCAATTAAATGGAGAGAGAGAGAGAGATGACTGGGGTAATATCATGTAATATCTCCATAATACCTAGAATTGTTGCTAAACTGATTTGATGCAGGATTTAAATCTTCCTCCAGTCTAATACTGTATTAGACTGTCTCTGTATTTCTTAAATTATTTGCCACTCCTTTAAAATGGGTGTAGTATGTGCATCCTCATTGAATGCCAGTGCATAAAAGAATAGCAATGATTAATCATGCATTTGCCAAGTAAGATTCAGGAACAAAGAAGGCTATGATAGTTCTGCAGTTGATTAGTGATGTCTGTTATGACCTTGCACACCATCTTTCCCCTGATAGTGATGGGAAGTTCAAGGTGTTCTGAAAAGGAGATACTAGGTAATGTTGATTTGAGAGAATTTAGGGGGTAGATTTAACTCTGATAAGGGACAATGATGCCTCAAAATGTGGAAAGGGCATGAGCATAAGCTTTCATATGTATATTCACCTTACCTTAAATATTATATAAAAAGATATTATATCACTCTTATTTATAATAAACAATCTGGGTTTTATTTTGAGAAAATGTATGTTCATTTCAACTTCTTCACCTTCAAAATTTGTGTGACTAGGGATTTAAATGTGACTGGTGAGAAGGCAATTTTCTTTGCTATCTACTGAGCCTTGGTAATTTTTGTTATAAAATTCCATTCTCTTCACCACATTTCTACTTGTTACAATTTAAAATGATCCACACTCAGGGAGAAGAAAAAATAAAAAGAGACCAAGATCTATTGGAGAAGCTGACAGACCCTTAACAATAATAGCATTGCTACCAGACGTTAGTACTGTAGCTACTAAATAATTCATCGATCACATGGCTTTGAATAATTCTGTCAAACTCCATTAGAAGAGGTGGAAAATAATTCTTCAACACAATCATTTGTTTTCATCCATGAAAAATAGTACACATTAATACTCTAGCAAATGAGGATTGAAACTCCAGCCAGGCAATCTGTTAGAAGAGTTTTGTAGATCAAAATCTGGTGTACTTTGAAATTGCCTCTGTGCCACCACTACATGGAGTCACTGACCTTGTTAATTTTGTTAATTTGTAGGATTGACAGTCAACTTCACAAGGGGTAAAATTCTGCATCAGGCTCAATTAAATTGTTTAACAAAAGCCTATGAAAACCAAAATTGATTCAGAATGTTTAGAAACTCAGCTCGTAACTTAATGAAACAAGTGGTTATTTTATCTTGTTTTGATTTATGAATCTGTCTTTTCATATGAGCACTACAGAAACACTCGAAAATATAACTTGGTAGCTAACATAGATGACTGGATGATCAATGATGATAGATGATGATGATGATAGATGATAGATAGATAGATAGATAGATAGATAGATAGATAGATAGATAGATAGATAGATAGATAGATAGATAGATAGATAGATAGATAGATAGATAGATAGATAGATAGATAGATAGATAGATAGATAGAT
>PVHY01008967.1:0-14626 GCA_004024945.1 Uropsilus gracilis
CCCAGCTATTTCTGGATCAAGGATGGATCCAGTCTTGACTGTGAGCCAGTCAGGTCCGGGGGTCCCGGCCCGCCCCTGCGTCCCCCTTACCCACCAGGTCGACGGCAGAAGGGCCCAGTGGGTGCTGTATGGTTGTTGAGTGGGTGCAGCTGCAGGCCTAGGTTCGCCAGCAGCTGTGGGTGCCTGCCGATTAGGGCAGGAGCAGATCCCATGTACCAAGATGGTCGAGCTTCTCAGACCAGTTCCTAGGCCCCACCTACTGCTGGGACGTCAGCAGGAGGGGCCTAGTAGGCAACTAAGGTTTAGATGAGACTCTTAAGCAGGTATAAATAACTAGAAACATAGATATTGAACAAATTCAAATTTAATACGTACTTTCCAATACACAAAGTATTTTTTTTTCTTTTCTCTTATGTCATGGTGTAAGGCAATGTGCTGCATGTTTGTCATAAAACTGAGATGACATTATTTGGTTCCTGCTATCCTGCAAGTAAAACATAAACAATCATCTACCACAAATGTGACAAATGTGATAAAGTAATGTGAATACATAGGAAGGATAATTATTCTCCCTTTAGAAATTAGGCATTACAAAGGCAGAATTTTTTAATCTGTTTGGTTCAGACTGGTTTAATCTGTTTAGTTCAAAGATGAATGCCTAATGCATAGCTCAAAAAATGTTTGCTGAATGAAGAAATGACTGATTTAATGAGAGACTTGATAAGCATTTGAAATGTAAGGTCTTGAAAAAAAAGAGAAAAGATGTTAACATGTGAGCTAGATCTAATGGATGCCTAAAATTTTGTTAGGAGGAATAGCAGGAAAAGAAAGTACTTAAAACATGGTGGGAACTAGAAAAGTCTATTACATACCATCTTAGGCCACTGTGTATCTGGCAATTTGGGCTCTGGAGGGTGGGGTGTGGATACAGGTTGAGAGATATGCCTTAGATAAAAAGAACACCTTTCTTGCACCCTCTGGCACACTATATGTGGTCACCAGCACATCTCTCACCTGTGAAACAGCTTCCTAACTTCTTTGGAATGTCCCAGGAGACATATGACCAAAGGATAATGGCATTTTCCCCCACAGAAAATTCTCCTCTTACCAACCGCACCCCTGCTGTATGTCACGTATGCTTTGGAATCAGGCTTCTCCTTCCTCACTAGCTCACTGGTTCATTTCTTTGCCAACGTATATCAGGGTCTTCATAGCTTGGTTGAAAGAACCAGAACATGCTCTGTGGTCCCTGGTCTGTGAGTTGATTCCTCTCTAATCGTTATCAATTTCTTCATCTCTTTCTTCTTCTTTCCCACATGGGACCCTAAGTGAGCACTTGGTTGAGCACCATTAGTCATATCCTAATTTGAACAGTCAGTATTCCAACAAAACTACATTAAGAGGCTAATCTTGGAAAGCTGGGGTTTCAGGTGGGATAAGTTTCTACTGGGAGGGTGATCCTCTGACACATTCCTGATTCAGATATCTGGATCCACAATTGGGCTCCAAATTCAGGAAGCATTTCTAAACTTTATAGTTCACCTACATTTCTAGACTTTATAGTTCATCAAGTCCTTCACTCAGTCATTTCTTTGTTCAACAAATATTTTTTTAGTTAAATCCAGAAGTGATTATTTGAAGCCATTGACTACATTTCACTGAAATTTTAAGTATTTAACTTGTTTCATAATCAACAATCTTTAGTTTGAGGATGAGAACTTTATTTTGCTTATCAACTGTCATTAAGTTGTAGTGTAGGGGGGAGGGGAAATGCAATTTTGTACATTTTCTTTTGTGCTTCAGAAGGCTTTGAAGGCAATTAATTTTAATACGTATAAATTCTTAATTTGCATAAATTGATTACAGTTTTTGGAAAGACCCTGGAATTCCTCTTTATTTATCAATTAATTAATTCATTTACTTATTCATACTTGCTATGCAATATCTAAAAATATGCCAATATTCTATTTGTTTTTTAGGTAAGGGTTTGATCCCCACTAAAGTGGAAAAAAAATAAAGGCAGGAAAATTGAACCACTCAGGCCATTAAAGTTACCCTAATCCTGTAATGGATATTAGGTAAATCTATCTTTTGTTATGCACCAATATTTAAGTGTTTTTGAAGAGTACTATATCACAGATCAATAAAGTAAAGGAAGTAGAACATATGGAGTCTATCTACAGGAAATCTGAAGGAAAATATTAGAAACCTCACAAAATACATATACTTATAAATGAAAGAAATAATAATATATTAAATGACTTGTGAATTTATAACCAATTAGGTGTTAACTTTCCAGTATTTTTGTGTTACCATGGAATTGTTTTAGGAAAGAATTTTTTTAATACAGTTAAAATAGTCTACCTCAAAACATTGAAAAGATAGTCTTTTTGTAGCACTCTATAGTAAATGGTTAAGGATAAAAAGGCAATACTTGTCCGGGATCAGTAGTATTTCCAGAGAGACATCAGGCACAATATTGTTAATATAAATATTAAAAGAAAAATACTTATACTTTAATATGCTACTTATTTTACAATTTTGTTTCAAGTTTTACTGATGAAAGAGTATGATCTATATTCCTTAAATTCTTGGATAGCTATTTTATAGCTAAGAATTATCTCTTTCTAATGATAATAGTTTTCCCTTCTACCATAACTATAAGTACAAAGGAACTAGGCACTGTTTTTTGATAGACCAGAATTTGGTAAAAATTAATAGTGCTTAACCCATAATACTGAAACACTCCCAGGCATCATTGCTAAAATGTCCTTCAAACTAGACTTGGAAGGCAATATACATATGATGTCATATCATAACAGATATCATTAACATTAAATTTTATATCACTTGCCTGAATAGCTATTATAGTCAGCAGGTGACTTGGTTTAATTCTCAAACAGGTCTAGACTATAGAACCAACTGCCTTATGACTGTGAAGCTGTTTAAGGTGGTTACTCATTCATTGATATTTGGTATGAATCCCACTACTGTTAGGCAGCAGGTGTGGGTTCTATAATCTCTGCACAAGAGTCAACACTCTTATTTTATCACAGCCAGTGGGTTCCATGGTTGGGTAAAATTTTATAATACTATGACAATGATTGGAAAGCATCAGAGCATTTCTGAACATGTAATAGAACAGCTAACTTTTCTTGAGGGCACCATATGCCACAATGCAGGGCACTTTAGAAGTATTAGTTGTTTTAATCCTTACAGCAATTGATGTAAATATTGATGTTGTGTCTGTTTAACAGAAGAGAAACTGAGGCACAATCACACAACTATTAAACCAGTTAAGCAGAATTTCAAACTCAGGTTTGACTCTAGAATATTTATTCTTATAATTTCTACGCTGACATTGGCAATGACAAATGCCAGTGTGGCTGTTTTCAAGATATTAAAACTGCATATGATATAGAACTTCTTATTGGATGTTGAATCTTAATGAGAGAATTAACATTAGGTTAAATGGGTAAGGGGAAAAAGTGAGTGAGTCCTACTTATGATTTTAGTGAATTGAGTGTGACTATTATAAAAAAGTTAATCTTGATCTACCTGTCCACATATGTTGGGAACACATGTTCTAATAACACCAATATAAAGCATGGTATTTATATCATAGTCATAGCAATTATTTCAAATAATGGCACTCTGGGTAGACTGTGCAAGGTATGCAATAACTGATGAAACAGTTTTCTACTGACCAGAGAAGAGTATAATAAATACAAATCAAAGTTTTGCCTTTACATTTATAATATTAGTTTGAAGAAGGTGGATGTACTTAAAAAAAAGAACATGATTAAAAAATAAACAGCAGTACAATTTAAATATTTGAAGATTATCTGTTAATTGGTAATTTCAAATGAAGTAGTATTAATACAAGAGTCAGTTGTAAAGAAATATAGGAAGCTGGTTATAAAATTAATAGCATTATAAACATGAATTAAATATTTTCTAAACTAGATACATAAGTATAAATCCATATGCAATCTGATTTTTTAAATAAAATCTTACAGTATGGCACCAATAAAACCATTCTATATCAAAAGGGACAAACCCTAGTACTTCCCCCATATGCCATGTGTTATAGGCAATTTCATGCACCTGCTGTGGGTGTGTTTTCATCACTAAAATAATTCATGTACTAAAAAGTCATTATAGAAACAAATTGTGTAGCATATATAGCCTTTTTGCATATAAATCTATGTTATAAATCAGGATAACTTAAAACCAAAACAAAAAAAGTTTTAAAAAGGCAAAAAAGTATAACTTTTGAAAGATTTGGAGAAGCAATTTTTTTAGTATTCCACAGAAACTGAAGACTTTATATTAGTGTGCAAATGTTAGACATTAATAGATGATTAAAAATACTGATAATGCTCAACAGTTCCACTTTATCTTCAATAAAAGACAAATACATGAGATTAGACTAAAATTCATACCAACACAACCATTTGGTATATATGAAGAATATTTTTGTGTGTAGAAATGTAGTACCTCATAGCTGGGCGTGGTGGCACCTGTAATCCCAGCTACCTGGGAAGCTGAGGCTGGGGATTGCTTGAGTCTGTGGTACCCTGGGCAACGTGAGCCTGTGGTTCCACGGGCAAAAATAATGAGACCTAGTCTTAAAAAAAAAAAGAAAGAAATGTAGTATCTCAGTGCTTTGTTGAACTAACGACACAATTGCGTATACTAAAATAGTTCTATATAGAAAAGTAAGAAAATGCCTAAAACTGCTAGCAATGAGCAGTATTATTCCAAAATAGATTTTACTATTGTTGCTAAAAAGACTTGAATTAAAAAAAACTTCTCCAGTGTTCACTTTAGTCACAAGTAAACAAGATAAAATAAGTTAATTCTTCATAGGAAAGACTAAAGAGAATTTCTTACCATTTTCCTAACATGCTATCATAAATGTTGCTATTTTAAACAAAATTTGTGAACTGATTAATTTTATATTGTTGCTTTTACTCCTATAGGTTCAGATTTGAAGAATCATAGTGAAATTCGAAAAGACCTAATACAGCTTTATATGACCATTAACGTTTTTTCTTTGCAGTCTCTTGCTCTTTAGGGACTGTTCTTTTTTAATTTATTGCTCTGTGTTCTAAAAAGTTGAGAGAGATTACAAACTACATTTAAAAGTGTATTAAATATAACTTATGGTAAACTAGTAATACCTCTTGAAAAACCTTGCTATGAGCTCTCTCATAGTGCTTCCTTTGGGGGAAGATAACTCAATTGTGTTGATTTAAAGGTTCTGTCTATTTCTTTTAAACATTCCTTTGATGTTGTATTGCTTTGCTTGTAATGGACTGTTATTGCCCTATATTAAGTTTGCAGAGTGAAGGTAAATCTTTTGTGATGTGATTGTGCCACTACAAACTCAATATTGTTCACAGGCCTTTATAACTCTCAGCTACATTGCAGCAGAACAGCACACATTTTCATTTTTACCTTTTTACCTTTTTATTTTTTGTTCTGAAGCTGAAAGTATATACGCTTCCACACACTCTATAGAGCTTGTTCTGTGATGCAGTAACTTGTAAGCAATGGGAACATTGTCAGATGGGTTTTTTCTTTTTTGAAAGTGTCGATTTTATTGTTGATCTTTTTCATTATGTTCCATTAGGTACTCTACTGTGTTATTGAAAAAGCATCACTACTGGGAAAAGTGCAATTCAAATATCTGTCCAAGTTCTTGCTTGAAATGTTTTCTAAGAGTACATAATGCCACTATTAAAAAACATTCTCCCAAGGAGTCTTATCCTGCCTTGAAACTCAGATAAATGTGATTTCCCCTGGTGGCAGACCACACAATAATATTTATGTGATCAGAAATATCAACATAGATAATTCAATATTAATATTGGCCTGTTTGATTGAAAGTAGAAACTTTATATAATGGCTTATGTTACCACTTGTTTCTTTTGTTAAATTTCTTACAAAAAATGAATCTAATAATTTTTCATTAGTGCAGCTTTCAGTCTACTTTAAACCACTTGTAAAGCAAGACAGTATTCTACTTTTGAAGTTTCTCCATTTTACTTCTTAGCATGTGTGCTTCTATTAGTAAGCTTTATTTCTGCTCCAAGGAAGGATACATTCCCAAGTTTTAAATAAATATTTAGTTGATACCAATATTATTAGATGATAAAAATTTTGAGGAAATAAAAAAATGTCTGCAAATGTAACACCACAGTGATGGAGTATTGAATAACCACAAACACTGAGTGTATTATTCTGCCAAAGTAGTTAGTAACTAATCCAGAAAGTCAACATTTCCCTACTACACAAAATTTTATTGCTCTTTCTCCAGTTAATGAAAATAAATAGAACCAGTAGTCTTTAATCTTCAGAGATTGATAAATATTAGATATATTATTAAATGTCTGTAAAAGTTGCTTTTCCAGATTATCTTCTTCCCACTATTCTCTTATTGTCATTTCTCCGCTTCACTTGAGGCCTCTTGCAAAAGAAAGTTTTAAGAAACCTACAATGAATTATGAAAAGAATCAAAGACACAATTTGTAAGAAGAGCCATGTGTATATGTTGTATAACAGAAACTCAGTGTTGTTGTAATATGACTGGGAGCTTATAGTACTCCTTTGTTAGTTGAGGTAAGATAAATTCTTACAATAGAGTAAATTCTGATAGGTTATGCTATCTGGTTTATATACCTGTGTCATCGTATGCCTCTAGTTTAAATTAAAGTCACTATTTTTTTCTTGGTAGTGAAGGTGGAAGCAAAAATATGCTTAAATTAAAGAGATGAATATATATTGAGAATGGAATCATATTGAAACCGGAATTCCTCAGTTGAATGGGATCATAGTCACCATGTGACCCATAGGTTGCAAATGGGTAGTGACTAGTTCATACATGAGCTACAGGTGTGTTTGCCTTACAGAAGGCTTTAGTTTTTAATTATTTGTTTCAATGAAGTACTGCCATGTAAATTTGGAATTTCATTTTAGAATGTGGTTTTTAACTATTTCTTTAGAACAGTTGGAAACTCTGGTGACATTAGGTCAACATTTTCTCCAGGATGCTTCCTTAGGTAGCTTCTATTGTCCTTAGGAGGCCACTCTCCCTACACAGGCTGCTTCACTCACTTCTATTACTGCAGGAGCCTGTAGGTATCTAAGTTTGCGGTACCTGTTTCTATTCTAATTCTAATTTTACCACGTTCTTCAAGTTCCTTGTTCATTTTAGTCTTTTTTTCTTGGTTAAATTCCTTTACCAAAAATAGTATTACTTTTCCACAACTTTTTACAGTCAGTCTTTGTCAGCTTGAAATAATTTCTCATGCTTAAATTTTTCTTTTGTCTCCTGTTGCACACAAACTGACTTGAGTTGTATTAATTATATTTTCATCCTGATTTCCAATAATTGTGAATTCTTGAGAAGCCTATCTATCTTCACTTCTCACAGTGACTTCAGCACAATGTCTTGTATGCTCCCAGTACATGTTTATGGATTTAAACTTGATTGAATTGACCTTGTTAGTGAATAGGTAGAATTAGGACAAGAATTCTAGAGGTTATTAATTTCTATTCACATGTCTTTCAATTTCAAATGAGATCTTTACTCTTACTTAATATGTTCTGTAAGACATTATATTTTTTCTCTATTTAAAAATGAAGATGAAACTCCTTGACACCCTGGGACTTTTCTTAATACTCTAAAATATACCCTGCATTCATCTTGTAGCCTTTACAATTTAGGTGCTCATAAGTTCAGACAATTTTATAATTGCTTGTAATATTTCCTAAATCTAGATTTCCAATTTAGGAATTGTTTATTCTCTATTATTTATTTTTATATCTCTGTTTTAGTATTTTTTGGGTTTTGTTTCTTTAGGGAAAAGAAATAAAAAGGGTATTGTGAAGGCTACATGAGAAGCAAGTTAAATTACTGCTATAGTGTAGGCCATATTGTCAGCTTATAATATATGATAGACCTTATTTTATTACATCTTGTTCAGTAGTTTTTAAGTCATTACTATCACTCTCCTCCCTTTTTCCTTTCCCTAGCTTTTAGAAATTGGATAAATATATGTGGTAGGAAATAGATCATAAAAGGTAAAGAAATACAATTTTGTGCAGCTCTTATTTGTATGAAGTATGGGGTATGATACTTCTATCATTACTCTGTCATCTCTCAAACTCCATATCTGGGCAGCTAGAGCAACAGTGGATTTAGAAATAGAGACATGTAGATATTGATGTAATAATGATGTAGTAATGTAATGTATGATTCTTACTTGCTAAATTATTGAAATTATTTAGAAAACCTAGGTTTCCTGTCCAACTAGCCAAGGAAATGAAGGTGGGAGTATCAAACAGCAAAATCCCTTAATCAGATAACTGAGGGTAGATTGTTATAGTTATCCTTCTCCTCAGTAATTATAAAATTAACTATTACATCCTCTTTGTCTAATGCCACTGCCTCAATCCTACCCCTTAATTGTATATCATCTGTTGGCAAGTTAGCATCATTTCCACCTTTAATGTTCTCCTTTGTATGATGTGGAACACTTGGAACTTATATTCTTAGAATCCTGGCCAACCATATTCTGGCTAATATTCCACTAGGAGATATATTCAAATCAGATTTTCAGATTTTCAAGGTGGAAGAGAAATGGAAGGCATGTTTTCCTCCCCTGGCAGCACAGGATAATAGTGGTTTTTTTCTACACATGAGATTTTCAACATTTTGAGTCATTTTTCTGTTTTACCCCAGATTCCTGTTTGAGAAATCTAGAGCACTTTCTATGTTTCCAATTAGTTTCTTGATGAAATTCTTATGGACACACTTAGAAAAGAAATAAATAGCAGTGAATCACTTACTATATTTATTTCTGATTCTGACATGGTTGAATATTCTGAATCAGAGTTTAACCAACTAGAAATTAGTAAGAAAAAAATTCCTGAAAAGATGTGTTTTTTCAACATAAGGAGGGAATTTGGCACATTTCCCCTAGGAAAAAAGATAAAGATATCACAGGTTTTCCTTAAGTCAGTTATAAGAGGAGTGTATCTTCTTAATTTGTAAGAAACTATTTGCAAGTAAGTATAATTTTGAGTAAAAAACCTAGGCCATGTTTAATTACAAAAAATTCTCATCATAAAAATATTTGAGAAAGTTCAATAAGAAACATATCAACCTTCCCATTTGTATCAGACTGTGCTGGATATCATAGGTATATAACAAATGTTAACATTAAAATGTGAAGAAAAATAAAAAGTACCTTTTTTTCCAATGAAATCTGGCACTTGTAAACAATACTCTTAGTGTGAAATAATTCAAAAGATTAGCATTTGACTTTGTTGAGTATAATTAGTGCACTGAAAGTTCTAACTAATCTAGAACTGGTTTTGCTCTTGCTTACTAGTTAAAGAAAACAGCATGTTATGATTTTCTTTTGCTTTAGTTTAGCTAGAGCTTCAGAGATATGTTTATGCTTTAATAAACATACTAATTATTCTGAAACATAGTAACTTGCTATAACTGAATTAGCATTACATTATATGGGAAGTTCATTCATTGAGACTAGATATTATAAGTTAGAATATTAGTATTATGAAGAGTTCACCTATCAAAATCAGCACAGACTGCAAGACAGTACACTCTGGATTGAATTTCAAAGTTATTTTTCTTTGAAAAGTTTGTTAGTTATAGTAGTTCATTGCATGCATGTTTTTCTCAGCTCTATTTTTTGTTGTTGTGCATTCTTATTATCTGCCAGATTTCCTTCCTGAGAAGCTCTGATTCTCTTCTCAAAGGGGAAAGGATGCAGTTTGACTTTGACCATGTTTTAGGTCTTCCACAAGATATTTATTTGTCCTGATTAACATGTTCACTACCTAATTCTCTTTGCTTTTCGTGCAAAAATTTCAATTAAAAAAAATGTTGAGAAAACAGTCCCAGGGCAATAAGATGAGAATTGCTTGTTTAAAAAAAGGGCAAATTTATGTCATTTGCAGCAACATGGATGGAATTAGAAGGAATCATGTTAGCAGAAATAAGCCAGAAAGAATAGAAAAATATGGGATGGGCTCACTTATAGGAGGGATACAGGAAAAAACAAATAAACATGTAAGAAAAATGTTAAAACTGCCAACAGACTGAATCATAGAGCAAAAGGGCGGGGGGAGTGAAAAAACAGGGAAGGGGAGGGTGCAAAAGATTAAGATGGCGAATGGGTGATAAGGAGTTGGGTGAACCTTGGGATAGACAATGATGTAATATATATGTATGTATGTATATATAGGCAATCAATAAAAATAAATAAACTAAAAAAAGAACAAAGTGGTATTATACAATAAACATAATTGTAATTGCATGTGTGGTGAAAATCATTGGTAATTTGAAGTACTTAATGTAGATTTGTGACAATAAGATTCATCTTCAAAATGGATTACCTCCCCCCAAAAAACAAAAACAAACTCTTTTCCTTTATTCATCATTATGAAAAAACAAACACAATAGAACTGGAAGCAGTACAAAATTGTGGTTTATCTGAATTTAACCAATATGTAACCAGGAAAAGACAATTGACTAAATAGTCTTGTTTATTGTTGCAATTTTCAATTTTCAATGAACCACAAAGTATTGTTTTATATTAATATAAAATTGAAGACTGTCTCTTGTGATCATTCTTGATTCATTATCTTACAACTTTTGTACCTGTTACTGTGATCATTTAAAAATTCAGAGACAAATTTTAAAATTCTGATTCAAATTTGTTAAAAATTTTCTTCTTACAAAAACATATATATTCTAATACATAATATTGTATGTCTTCAAATTTTAGACATACATTTGTAATATAATTTGCCAAAGTAAAAAGCAGAAGTTTATAAACGTATGTATAACATATGTGGATTTTTAAAAATTCAAAATGGGACAATACTGATCAAACTATTCTATAGTCCTTGTTTTTTTTCTGCCCAACAATCTTTTTCTGGGTAAATATTTAAACACTAAAATAATTTTAAAATAAAATAAAGAGATTGACATAATCATATAAAATGATATTTTATATTTCATAACTTTAACAAAATTTAGATTTTTAGTAATTCATAAAGTGATTGCTTTATTAATTTGTTAATGAAAAATTTTTTTTAATTTCTTGAATTTTTCTTGAATTGCATTCATAATCACGAAAGTAGATAAAACCTTTTATTCTTGGTTTTAAAATAAGTCCAGAAAACTAAATACTCCACTAAAAATTAGAAATAATAAATCAATTCAATAAAGTGGCAAGCTGTAATCTCAACATACAAAAATCTACTGGCATACTATACATAGACAAATGAACGATGAAAGAAAAGACTGTTTACAAGTCCTTCAAAAAGAATTAAAGACTTAGCAATAAGTTTTACAAGGAGGTGAGTGTAGGAACTGTACAACAGACACTATCAATCTTTAAAATAATTGGAAAATACACAAAGAAATGAAAATATATTCTTTGCTCATAAGTTGGAAAAATCAATATTGTTAAAATGGAATCTTGCCTAAAGCAATATATACATCTATTTAATCCCTATCAAAGTTTCAATAACATTCTCCAAAGAAAGAGAACAGACATTACTGACATATGGGAACTACAAAAGACCTTAGAAAAGAGACAAAGTAATCTTGACACCCCCCCCCCCCGAAAAAAGGAATAATGGAGTCATTACACTATGAGTCCTCAAACTATCCTATAAAGCTATAGTAATCAAAACAATGCAGAATTGGAATAACAATGGACACATAGATTAATGGAATAGATTTGAGACCCAGAAATGAACCATACTTAATATGGGCTGTTAATTTATGACAAAGTAAGCCAAGAGAAAGTATAGAAAGGAGAGTCTTTTTAATACTTGTTCTGGAAAAACTTGACAGGATACATGCCAAAGAATGAAACTAAAGCACCATTTCACAGTATACACAAAAATTAACAACACAAAATATATTTAAAGACTTAGATATAAGATCTGAAGCTGTATGATACATGGGAGAAAATATAGGCAACACTCTCTATGGCATTTACATTTGACATAGTTTTACAACTTGATACTAATGTAAGAAATACAAAAGCAAAAAAGAGAGGAATAAGACTATATTAAAAATATTCTGCATTATAAAAGAAACTGTGATTAAAACTAGACACTATTGAATGGGAGACATAGACCATCCAACAAGTGGTTATGCTTCAAGATCTTAAAAAGAAATGCATTCAACTCAATAACAAGAAAAAATTGTAATATTGAGCAGAAGAGTTACTTGAACTTTTCTCAAAGAAAACATAAACATGGTGAACGGCACATGAAAAAAAATTCTAATTATTACTCTTCAGAGAAATACAAATCAAAACCCCAATGAGATGCCCTCTTACATACATAAAGATAGCCCATATCAAAAAGACCAGTAACAAGTGTTGGTGAGGATTATAGAAAAATGAACCCGTACATTGTTGGCCAAAAGGTAGACAATCAATCCTTGTGAAAAAGTAGGGAAGTTTCTTAAAATATTAAATAAAATTTAAATAAATACCATCTGACCTGGCAATTTTGCCCCAAATTATCTATGGGAAGAGTGCAAAAGCATCAATTCCAAGGGATGTATGTATGATCAATTCTGTTCATTGCAACAGTATTTAGAGTAGTCAAGATATGAAAACAACATAAATGTCCAATCACTGAAAAGGAAGTTGTATATTGACACAATGGATTACTACTCAGCTATGAAAAAAAGTGAAAATTTCACAATTGCATCAACATGAACGAACTTGGAGGGGATTATGTAAAGTGAGAAATAAAAAGGCAGAAGGGGAAAAATGAATACTGGATCATCACTCACATGTGGAATATAGAGAAACAAAATAAAACAGACAAATTGTACTAAAACAAACTAAGAAATCTAACTGCAGATTGAGGCTGCTAAAGTTATGGAGAGATGTAGAGCAAGAAGGTTAAGGACCTAATGCTCTGTGGTGGAGGATTATGGGTGCTTTAATGGGGACTGTAGTAACTTCTGATAAGGTGTGAACCTATATAGCCTTAAGATGTTGTATACTGTTGTATAGTGTTGTAAACTGATATTATCTTAATAAATTATTAAGATTTAAATATTACTATTTAAAACAATTATAGAGGTGTCCTGTACTTTAATGGGCATTAGTGTTTAGTAGTGTTTGCTTATGTTTCAAGATGCTTTATTAAGAAAAATCATTCATAAGATAGCATAGTCCAAGAGCTTAACTGAAAGTCTTATTTTTTTTTTGTGGCTCAGTGAAAGATCGGTGTTGCAATGTTAGCAATGTTTTGATAAAAACAAACCAAGACTTAGAAAGGACTTCACTGGGAGAGTTTCATTAAGAATAGGACCAACACATTAAAAAAGTATATGGATGCTTGGTAATTATCTGACTTAATTTTTTTTCCTGAGTGTTTCTGTGCTAGATGAGAGAAGTAAAGACAAGCCACCCTTAAGATTATTAAAGTCACATGATATTAGATTAGGATGGAACCTTTATTTTTGATATATCGAACTGAAAATTTGATTTCTTAGAAGATGAGCCAGTAAGGAATCATCCATGTGAACAAGGTCACAATGCTAGATTCAATGGTTAATGCATAGTCCTCATTTTGTTTGAGCTTAATGTTATTTGAACAGATTTTTCCTTTTGTTGAAAATTAGTGACTTTAGAATGTTATTACCTTTTCAATATATTGAAATATAATTAATACATAATGCTATGCAAGTTTAAATATGGAAAATATTGACTTGATTATCATCATAGTATAGGTTAACACCTACATCGCATTGCATAATTAACTTTTCTTTTTTATGATACGGGGCATGATGGCGCATGCCTGTTGTCCAAGCGCTGGGAGGCAAGAAGCTTGGGATCGCTTGAGTTTGTGGGTTCAGGACTACCCCAGGCAACATAGCAAGACCTGGTCTGGAAAAAGCAGCTGACTGTGGTGGGCACCTGTAATCCCAGCTACCTGGGAGTCTGAGGCTGGGGGTCGCGTGAGTCCGTGGCACCCCAAGCAATTTGGCAACATAGCAAGACCTACTCTCCAAAAAAAAGAAAAAAAAAAACCCAAAAACCATATTTCTTTTTTATGATATGAAAACTTAAGGGCACTCTTAGAAAGTTTGATATATAATGTAATGGTATTAATTGAAATAACTATATTGTATATCAGATCTCCAGGATTTTTTCACCTTTGTATTGAAACAGGGTATAAAGAAGACTTTCTGACTTTACTTAACTGGATACACTTATCTGCCTGCTTCTTTCTCCAAAGCAGGCTACAAGCAGTTCCTTTGCAATTACCTTTAACCTTAACTGGATACAGCTATCTGCCTGCTTCTCTCTCCAAAGCAGGCTACACACTCGTCATTAGCATTTTCACTGATCACCTTTACCATTGATATGCAAACATCAGCTACCAAGCTTCTCTCTGCTTTCAGTTCCAAAAACTGCAGAAAAGTAAAACTTTAAAACACAGTTTAAACTTTCCACTCGTGGGTTCTTACCACTATCCCCAGCCTTCTCAACCAAAATACCAAATCAATGTAAGACTATCAGTGCAGTGCAGACTAATTTATTTT
>PVHY01008967.1:14726-58866 GCA_004024945.1 Uropsilus gracilis
AAAGTCCTTTCCCAGATTGCCCCAAAATCCTCAGTCTCTCAGTCCTGATCATCTCACCAATGTCCAGACAGAGTCCATCTCCAGACGCTTGAAGACATGTTCCTTTGACTGCTCCTCCTTGTCTTCCACGCTGTCTTCTCCTTGTCACCTTCAGGTAGCAGGAACTCCACGGTGCCAAACCAGCAAAGTTCACTTTCTTTTCAGGCCTAACTTTTGTACAGCCTCTTTCAGACACAAATCAAACTCAGCAAAGCAAACTCCAACACAGAGTTCAAATCTACAAACTCCTTAACTGCATTCAGCACACATGCTGCCAGTCTGAGCCAGCCGAGGGTTGCAGGCCCTCAGTGGCCACATGGCCAAGCTCACATGGCTCACATCTTTACAGTATCTTAGTTGGAAGTTGTACTCTTGACCACCATCTTCCATTTTCCTTACCGCTCTTGGTAAATGTAAGATAAATCTCTTGAAGCAACTGTTTTCTAGTAAGAGATTTACAGGTATGTAAAAACAATGCTACTCTTGTCACTAATCTTGTCTTTCAAAAATATAGCTAATTTTCATTATTTGCATTTATATATAAAGTTTAGTATTATGTTTAAATAAATAAATATTTGAATATTTCTGGTTTTATTTCTAACATTTTAAATATAAATGGTAATAACATTCACAAAACCAAAGCTCTTTGAGATACGTTTAAAGAGTGCTGATGTCACTCAAAATTTAGAACACTGGCCTATATTAAAAGAGAAAATTGTTTAAAATAAGATGGTGTGACAAAATAATACTTTGAAAACCAAATAATAAAGAACAGAAAATATTAATTTCAGGATAGTATTTCTAACATGTTGGTAAAAGTTAGTAATTTTTGCTTTTATAGTGAGTTATCATTGGATTACAATACATTATGAGTATGAAACATAGGTTCACACCTTCTCAGATGTTTGTTATTATACAACACGTTAAGACATCCCTTGTCTTCCATTTATAGGCCATTGGGTCACTTTCCACCTTTATCTCCCCCCCCCCCATGGATTCAATTCTTCAGTGGATTCAATCAGAATCTAATTTGTAGGTTATTTTTTAAAAATAGTCTTTAAATTTCGTTTTGTCTGTGCATTTTTTTGTTTCTGTAAACTCTGCATATGAATGAAATCATGTCATTTTTGTCTTCCTCCTTCTAACTTATTTTATTTTAGCATTGTTTCTTTCAGGTCTATGTATATTACTTCAAATGAAAAGATTTCGTTATTTTTTATCATGGGTTGTTATCCATTGTGTATCTATACCACATATTTATCCCGTCACCTGTCCTTGAGAACTTAGGTTTTTTCCATAACTTGACTACTGCAAATATTGGTGCAAATGAACATAGTGATGCACATACACTTTTAAATTTATGTTTTTGCGTTGTTGGGGTACACAACTATTTAACAAGCTAATGAACTAGCTACCTTCTCCTTATTTTTGTCATAAAATGGATTTTGAATATTGTCAAATTAATTCCCCATATCCATTAATTTGCCATATATTTTTTATCATTCATTTTATTTATGTGAATTACATTCATTAACTTTCAATGTGGTTCCGTCTTTGTGTTCCTGGGATAAATCCCACTTGGTTATGATGTGTGACCTTTTCAATATATTGTTGAATTCATTGCTAAGTTTTTTTGAAGATTTTTGTGTGTATGTTTATCAGGTACATTAGTCTGTAGTTTGCTTTCTTTGGTTTTGGCATCGATGTAATGTAAGCCTCATTTAATGAGTTTGGAAGCATTCTTCCTTAATTTTGGGGAAAAGTTTGAGGATGGGCATTATTTCATTTTTTGAAGATTTGATAGAACTCACTAGTGAAGGCATTTTATTCTGGATTTTTGGTTTTTGGGAGGATTTTAACTACTGTTTGAATTTCATTGCTTGTGATTGGTCTATTCCGGTCTCTATATCTTTTCTAAGTCAAACTCATAACATTGTATTCTTCTAAAAATCTGTCCATTTATCTAGGTTATTCAACTTATGTCCCCAAAGATGTTCATAGTGGTGCCTCATGATTCTATAATCTGAGATGTCTGTTGTAAAATTTTTGCTTTTGGTTCTATTTTCTAGAAATTTCTTCTTTTTTTTTTCCTATGTAAGTCTAGTTAGAATTTGTTTGTTATTTTCAAAGACCCAGTTTTTTTATTTCACTGATCTTTTGAACTATCCCTTTTTTAAACTTCTATTTCATTTTTTTCTGCTCTACTGATGTTATTCTCTTCCTTTCATTCATTTATGCTTTACTCATTGTTCTTTTTCTAGTTCCTTAAAGTGTATCTTTAGATTTTTTATGGAAATTTTTTTTGTATCTTGGTGAGAGTCTGTATTACTATGTATACCTTCCTAGTACTGTTTTTCCTGTATCTCACAGGTTCTGGTAACTCTTGTCTTCATTTTCCTTTATCTCTACTTAGAGGTAATTTATACTTGATCCCAGTGACTATTGGAATAAATGGCCCAGTAGTTATTCAATTGCATCTTGTTCAGTCTCTAAATATTAGAGGTATTTTCCCCTGGTTTCTTTGTGGTTGGTTTATATTTGATAACATCATGACCAGAGAAAATATTTTCAATAATCCAGTCTTCATGATTTGATATTTATTTTATGACCCAATATGTGGTGTATTCTCAGAAATATTCCATGACCACTTAAGAAGATTGTGTACACAGCATTTGGGGCTATGGAGCCCTTTGTATGTTATGCTCATCTGGTGGGGTTCCTAGTTTAAGGTTGTTGTTTCCTTTTTGACTTTAGTGTGGTTGATATGTCAATTAAAGTTCTGTATGACTATTACGTTGCTGCTATTGTTTCTTTAAGGACATGCTAATATTTGCCTTATGTATTTTAAACTCCTCCTTTTGATGCAGATACATTAATGATATTTACATCTACTGGATGCATTGCTCCCTTAATCATTATATAATACCCATCCCCATATTTTGTTAACATTTTTAGCTAGTTATTTATTTAGTCTGATTTGAGTATGACTGTACCTCCCCTTTTCTTGAATCCTATTTGTCTGTAGAATTGTTTTCCAATGATTTACTTTTAGTCTATGCTTATCTTTTTTGCTCAGTCTTCTAAAGACAGCAGAAAGAAAGGATTTTGTTTTGGTCCAATTAGATGCTCTGTCCCTTTTGATTGATGAGTTCATTCCATTTATATTCAGGGAGATTATTGATATATGAAGAAGATTTACTATTGCGTTTTTGTCTTTAGTGTGCTGATTCTATATTTTATTTCTTTGTTCTTTTTTTGGTGGGTTTTCATCTCTTCAATTAAGATAGGTGAAACCATTTCAACTACATCTATTTTTGGAACATCTATTGTTTCTAGACCTTTAGTTTTTGTTTGAGAAAAATCTTTATTTTTCTAACATATCTGAAAGACTGTCTTGTAGCATGTAGTATTCTTGTCGGACAGCTTATGTCTTTAAGTATCATTCTATTCTCTTTCTGTTGTAGGGTTTCTCTTGAGAAGTGTGATGGAATCCTACTTAGAATACTTATAAGTTTACCTGATATTTACTCCTTTCCTTCTTTAATTGTATGTGTCTTGAATTCTGTAGTTTCACTGCTATATGTCCTGCTGTAGGTCTCATTACATATAGCTGTAGATTTTAGATTCATGAACTTCTAAATTTATTTCCTTCCCTATGTTTGGAAGGTTTTCCTGTATCATTTTTTTTTGAATAACACTCATCGGATAACCATTATCTTTAAGTTGTCTTTCCTAATCAAACAATTCTTGATGTGTTTCTTAATTTTTTTTTTCTCTTTTTTTCTCTATTCTTCCTCCTGGGCTTTTTGATCATTATTATCTTTGAATGAATAAGTGAGTATGTCACTTATTGATACTTTATTGATCTACTTATCTTCCACAATTATCTGTAAGATTAAAAAAAATCTCACTTATTGGGATTTAGCATCTAACTGTTATTTCTTATTTAAAGATTTAGTTTTTAATTTCTGTTTATTATTACTATTTTTTTCAGATCATTTGCTTTTCTAAATTTTGTAGTATTGCTTTTGATTAACTTTTCTGTGTTCTTGAATATGCAACTTACTTTTCTTTAAATTTTTTATTTTATTATGGCAATTTTTTTAGTTTTTTTGGTTTTTTTTTACTGATTACACATACTCAAACACACATATATATGCATATATATAAATTGCATCATTGTTTACTCCAGGATCTCCCCTCACCTTGTCACCTGTGAACCATCTTAATCTTTTGTGCCCTTCCCCTCCCCCTCTCTTGCTCTATGCTTCAGTTCTGTTGACAATTTAAAATTTTTCTTGTGCATTTGTTTGTTTTTCCTATATACCTTATATGTGAGACCATCCCATATTTCTCTTTTTCTTTCTGGCTTATTATTATGGCAGTTTTGAGCTCCATCTGATTAAATGATAAAATCATTCAATCTCTTTTGGTTGCATTCAGGACAGTTGAATGTCATATTCCCTTGAGATCCTAAGATACCAAGTATTGCATTTTTAAAAATCTGCCCGTTTTAGTGCATTAGATGTCAAATTATCAATGACTTTAAAAAGTGGAAGATAGAAGGTTGAGCAATGATTTAAAAAGTTGAACAATTTCTACTTTTCTAGAAAGTGGCAGATTGTTTCACTTGATTTCAGTTCTTTAGCCTTTTCTGGCTTCTGTAGGGTACTTAAACTGGCTTTCTTTTGATGGCATAGAGGGTGAGAAGGGAAGAAGAAGGATAGTTGTGTGTGTGTGTGTGCTAATTCATATTTGTGATATCATGCAGATCCCTCCTCTTTGATGTTGCAGACCCAAGACTGCATTTGTGTACTGTCAATTTGCTTCATAAAGTCAGCACCTATTTCAAAAGGGGGAATGCAATCCAAAGCACTGCCATGGTTCTTTTAACTGGGAAACATTCTGACCTGTGGGGAGAACCCTAGTTCTCCTACATGTATTTCAACTTGGTAAATAGTGTGTCTCTCCAGACTATTTAGTTCCCCCTTCTAAGGACCCTAACAACGCTATATTCAGTGATGATGTTACAGCCTTTAGGCATTTCTGCCCATTAACCTTTGTATAATAAAGTATGAATCGCCTCCGAGTACTGTTTGTTGCAATCTGTGCTGGTGTTGATATCCAAAAGGTATCCATTTTTTCCCCAAACTGTAAGGTCTCTAGGTGTAGTGTCCCTCATAATAACCATTACATGATTTTCTCATGATCATAACATGGAAAGTCATACACAATTTTAAGCAGAGTCCTTTAAAGTTATAAATTTTGTTTAATATGTAAGTAAAATTTTCAAACATTTATCTTCAAACAGAATATAAACTAAATTTGGAAAATTAATTATAGCTTTATACTCTTAAATAGTATTCCATCCCACTTAAAGAAAACCTCCAGACCCAGTAGTAGTAAATCTATGTTGAAGTAGTTAGATCAAATTACATCTAAATCTCAACAAAATAAAGCAAACATAAACAATCAATGTATAATTGCACCAAAATATTTTAAAAAAACAAAACAAAGCAAGTAAAAGAATCAGAAAAGGATGGAGTCTTAATGTTCTTTAAAGTTTTTCGATTAAAAAAAGGATTATATAAAGTAATAGTCATATGAACTACAGTCAGGTATCTCTAATGATAAAAAAAAATCTGAGAAATGCATTGTTAGATGATTTTGTTCTGTGAATGTCATAGAATATAATTACACAAACCTAGATAGTATACCTAATAATACACACCAGGTTTTGTATATCTAGCCTTGTACCTTCATTGTATATGTGGTCTGTTATTGACAAAACATTATTAAGTGACTCATGATTTTATGTCTCTTGGTGAAAATAAATTAGGGTGAGAATCCAAATGGTTAGTTTCATTTGGCAGAACAAAGTACTAAAAATTCAAGATGCTGAATTAATTAATATATAGCTTTGGAAGAGGGACAAAGCATAAGAAAACAGGTCTCTTAGTGCCAAACTGCACTTGTGGGACCCTGACAAACAGTACCTCCTCATTTGCCCCACACTCCTCTTGGACCTGTACTGGCTATCCAAGATCTCAGAGAGTTGTGCAGAGGTCAATTGTAGGCAATCTCAGTCCAAGTAATTCAGCCAACCCAAACATTTGCTCCTTTGTTCAGGCCCCAGTAGATGGCCCCTCCAGGTTACAGACAATCATGCTCAGAGATACTTGGTCATCTTTGCATCCATCACAAATTTTGTATTAACAGATTTCGGTAACATACAAAAGATATTTCAAAGTTATTTTTTCCCACCAGAGTAGGCAAATTGTGAACATTACTTTATAGATTGGAGCCTTAGTGCCTTTTGATTTTCTTCTTCTAATAATTAGCAAAAAGACTAACATCTCACACCACCTTTCTCCAGGTAGTTAAATTCCTCTACTAGTGATTTCAGTTCCCCAATGAAGAGTTTCAGTGATGATTGCTCAAAGTTTATATGAATTGTTCTGTTGAGTAATGTTAATATCAACAGTGTGTGCTGATGTGAATTCATGTGGAAATTCCAGATTCAGTATTTGATAGAAAAGACAGGCGATAGGGCATTGATAGGTAAGTAGAAAATTAGTAAAACTAATAGATCAGAGGGAAAATAATTACTAAATTGTGAGTATTTGACAAGACTAACTTTTTAATTCATGTTCACATTGGTTGGTACTGGCATCTGCTAGTCAGCAAATCTTTTGATTTTGGCAACAGTTATGATCAATCAGATTAAGGACAGTTCAGCTTCATTTCACTATTGATATTTTTGTTACAACAACTTCAACATCGTATGTTTTATAAGACTGCTTCTATCTGTACCCATTTCACAGATCATTAAACACCTTTAACGACAAAAGAAGTAAGGAGAGGTTGCCAAGTGCTTTCTGTAAGTAAGAACGTTAAAAACAACCAATTACCATTTTACATTGAGAATGGTCAAATCTGGAGGAAAGTATGCTCTTTCTCAGGAAAGGAGGGTTGGTATTTTGTAGATCCTTCCCAATCTTATCTCTCTCTCTTTCCTCTCTCTCTCTCTCTCTCTCTCTCTCTCTCTCACACACACACACACCCTACAAACATTTTAGTTTCTCCTTAAAACTTTTCTCCTTTCAATATTGACCGATTAAATCTTTTATTCTAATTTACACACAGGCATTTGAGAATTGCAAGAAATTAATATCTTGAAAAATGTATGCCTATTTCACTCCTGAAAATCATTACTGTGCTGTTGGTATTTATTAAAAATGTAATGTTACTCTTACCACAGAGACAATTTTTTTTAAAAATGCCCAATAACTCCTGCTTTTTCACCCATTAGTTACTTTTAGCTTATAGCCTCTTACATGGAAAACCAAGTTGTTAAAGTTTTATCACCAGAGGCTAATAGCATATTGCTTTTCTCCTTGAATAACTATTTTATTGATAATGTTTGCAGCTATTTACTTTGAGAGGACTGGTGACAGAACAGTGCTCTTCTTGTCCTAAGAAGATTTGTGCCCCATGGAGGGGTCCGTTAGACACAGAAGGTTTCCATGACATTTTGGTAGAGTTCAGGTGTCAATAACATGACCCGATGGGTGAACTGCAAGAATAAAGAATAGAGAAACACCAACAGTCATCATTCAAACTGAGTCATTTATAGTTCTATTCTACAACACACCTGCTTTTCCAGAGGAAATTCTGCTGCTCTGTGAAGGGCCTGATTTGCATGGACTTTCAGTGACCTAGCCAAAAGCACACAGCAAGCACACACCTGCCTGAAAGATCAGACTCTCTGTTTACATGTCATTGTTTACTTAAAGGAGTATGATAAAATAAGACAGCGTAGATAAAATTGCAGACATTAAAGAGAAAATAGGAATAGCAAATGATCAGATTAAGTTATAGGGGGAGTGTGACAGTAAAAGGATAAGTCAGAACCAAAGGTCAAATAAACTGATTCACATCCAGGAAGCTCCTTGTGAGCGAGCCTTGAAAATTTGTCTCATGGAGTTTGAGCACAGCAAGGTAAAATTCTTTCATTTATAGGTTCTTGCAAAACCTGGATTTGCTGAAACAAACTTGAGGCCCATATCTAAACCTCTGAATGCACACATTGCCATTAGGCTTATGACAGTTCCAAGGTCCACAGATAGAAATAAGCACAGGTAGCTCTGAGAGCTCTTGGAATCCACAAGAACTTTCTTGGCTGTTTTGTATGGTGTCCACAAATCTTGGGTGAGAAATATAAGGTGATATGTTCATTTTTTTTCCAGTGCACATTTGTATACAGGTTGTGAAGAAAGATTTTTTCCCTCAAAATAAAATTAGTTCCATTATAAAACAGAAACATAAATTGGAATGATACCTTAGAAAAGTGGGGAAACTGAGTTTGGAGGAACTTTAGAAACCTGGATTTCAATTTTAACTTTATTAAAATCCAGTAATGTGTTGATATGAGAGAACTACAACTGTTTCTAGATTTTTCCCTGACTTATAACATAAAAGCTTTATATGTGATCCTTAAGTCAGTCTCTTTCAGCTCAAAATTCTTGTAATGAATGATGTATTTTCTTTCCCCTGGGGAACATTTCACATAAAAATTCATTTCACTGCAGCATTCTTCCATTAGAGGTTTTCTGGCTAAAATCAATACACAACACTGCCCCATGTTAAAGCATTCTGAGTAGATAAAAGTGATTTTGAAGAAATTTCATACTACTCCATACAGATATAATGGAAATACTGTCTCACACAGATATGCCAAAATAAAAATAAGAATGCATATAGTTAAGTAAAATAAGATAGATACATTTGTACTGTTTTGGGTTAAATCGTCTATAAGAAATCATCCCACCCATTCTTTTTATCATTTACATTCTAAAAGGTTTTCGTAACAGCAGGACGGGCATGGCGGCTCATGCCTGTAGGTGGCAGAATAGGAAGCCATGGCCAGGGCCAGGGATCGTGGTTCGAGTCCTGCCAGGGGCAGGTAGTGAGACCTAATCCCCCAAAAATAGCTGGGTGTGGTGGCATGCATTTGTAATCCCAGCTACCTGGGAAGCTGAGGCTGGGGATTGCTTGAGTCTGTAGTACCCCGGGCAACGAGAGCCTGTGGTTTCCATGAGCAAAAATAGTGAGACCTAATTAAAAAAAAAAAAAAAAAAAAAAAAAAAAAAAAAAAAAAAAAAAAAAAAAGTACTTCATAAAAGCAGACTGTATTCAACATGTGATCCATCACAGTTAAGAGATCATTATTGTGGTACAATTAGGAATATAGTTTTAGTCACAAGAAATATAGTCCTCAGGCATTGAGAATTGTTATTCCGACATTCTTGCTCCTCCTTTGGAATCAAGGTGTTTTCTTTTTCCATATGTTAGTCACGTGTCTGCCAATTTCACCATTAATTTTCTTCTTGTCTTTAATCTGATCTGTAGCCTGAACTATTGAAAGAGAGATTCTGATCCTTGAAGACAGCAGCATTAGCTTGTCAATTTTCTGACATCTGTTAAGAATTTGACTATTATCTTTGTTTATCTTTTTGTTTAAGATAAACAAAAAGCTATGAAGAAAAGTCCAAAAAAGCTAACAACCAAATTGAAGGAAACAACTCAGGGCAGGGGGTGGGGCAGAGGGGGAATGGTGGGGGGGGGTGAATCCTGGGGAATGCAAAGATGTGAAATTAATATATAAATGAATTATTTGCTTTATATATAAAAAAGAATTTGACTACTAGAAACCCAACAGCAAATAAGTGGACAGGAGGAAACAGAAGCAGGAAATTTCTTCACTAACTTTGGCTCTGTGGCTTTGTGCCTCTTAGGAAGCTGAATTCTCCCTTGGTCAGGATACACTAGCTTTCCTGGTTGGACAGTAGCCTTCAGGTGACAGTGGTTCCTGCTCTCTAGTACCAGGCTGGCTCACCATCTCTTACCTACCCCTTCCTTTGTTCCTGTAATCTTGCCATGACTGTGCATGAAGGACCTTTATTCAATTCTCTTCACAATCCCAGTGAGGGTGGCTCCTGCTGGCTTAGCACGTGATCTTTCAAAATTTTTTTTCTCAAGTCTTGCTGTTATAGAAAAAGTACACTTGTCCCAAAAAAGGTATACTTTGACTGAGAGTGAGACTTAACTTGAAGAGTCTCTCTGATCTTAAAAGTAACATAAAAAGAAACATTTCTTTGTAGTGGCAGTAGCTTTTTAATTTACTGTTGTGATGAACTGAGGCAACATATTCCCTCCAAAAATACTCCAGTCACTACAGGAAGTTTCATTAAATCTTTTTTTCTTTCTCTTTGACCTTCTCACTTGGCTGAAAAATAAGTTAATCTCTTCTGCCTCCCACCCATTCCCAAAGGAAAAAGAAACCCACCCAATCTTTTTGGATACATTAATTCTTATCAGTGCCACTTAATACCTGAGAGCAACAATTTCTATTTTGTGATTTTTTTCAGACTCCTTAACATTTATGTGGCAGTTGCTGGTGTAAGATTGACTTTCCAGTGTTACCACACATCACATCATAAGGTATCCACAAAAGACTAAAGATACTAGAATAATCCAACTGATAACTGAGCTTTGATATACCGAGCTGCCATCATCTCTTTTCACTTAACAAATTCTTTGAAAGGAAGTTGGAAATAAAAGAGCAAAAGACCCAGTTGCCCAACAGAGATTTCTTTAGACTAAAGATCACCTAACACATTTGTTTCTCCTTCCTTTTTTCTTGTTAACTATGTCTGATCCTGTTGTACAGGTGCTGGTTGATACATTTTACCTGTACTGCTCCTCCTTTTCTTCTTACTGATAACTCTTCCTAGATTCAGGATATTTTTAAAAAGATTTTTATCAAAGATATATACTCTCAGCTCAGCTGTGATAGAATACAACTAATGGACAACTGTATTTTATAAGTTACTAAATATAAAACTTTTTGGTATTTTGCATGGTCTATTTATTATATGTAGCAAGAATAATGTTTTATTTTTGGTGGACACATTTTGAGCATATGTACATATTTCAAACTTTCAACTTGTTACAGAGTTATTAGCACATTTCAGATATCAATGAAATCAATGCCTGTGGCATACTATCTGAGTTTTTTCTCCCCCATCCCATTTCTTTCTCATTTTCCCTATTTTTAAGGGTTAAACTGGGTGGTTTTCAGAGTTTTACAAGAGAACTATTAGTGAAAAACAATCTGATACATTCAACTTACTAAGGGCCTACTCTTTTCCTCTAATCTTTCAGCAGGACCCAAGGGAGGCTAAAGTTTAGATCAGTCTATTCTCCACAAGAACTTTGATTCACTATTAAATTCCGCCTAATGAAGATGAATTTGCCATCCCACAGCCATCAGCAGGCTATGTCTGGGACAATGCAAAACCCACCTTGTATAGAGGAACATTGTTCTTTCTTCTTAGCTACCCTAGTTGAATAGTTTCTCATGGAAATTCACATGCACAAGAGACCTGTGAAATCAGTAACAGTATTAATTCCTAGCCTTCAAAAGTCAATGAAATACCATTTTGCTTAAGTACACACTTGCTCATATGTTAGAACATGTCATGTTTATAATAATAGCAAACAGTTAAGAGGAAGAGGGAGAAAAAGGTGGAGGAAATAAGGAAAAGAGATATGGAGGGAAAGATGGGGTGAGGTTATTTTTCAATGATAAAAGTGAGAGTGTAACAAAATTATACTGCAATGATTTGCAGAGTAAGCACTAATCAGATTAAATCTAATTTTCCTGGCAACTCCTTGAAGATAAAAAATGTAAAAACGTGCTAATTTGAGAATTCTGGAGCTTGTTTTAATGCTAAGGAATATCATATGTTAATCATACACAAAAGCATAAATAAACAAATTTTGACTTTGAAATTAAGATTTTCTATTTAAGAGAATCCTATAATTGCTAGAAGTTCTATTTACTTTATATGGCAATATAAAAATTAGGCAAAAGTAGACAAATATCACCTTACAAATAATTTAATTGTGGTAAAAAAATGATATAAACTAGTGCCAGAAACATATTTTTGTTTTTAGGAGACAGTACAATGGTCAATTAGATGATTGGTTCATTACTTCCACCGTAATTACCTTTGTACTAATTAACCTCCCTTGGCCTCAGTTTACTCATGAATAAAGTGATAATGACTTATTCATAAAACTATTGGTAGGGCTGTGTGTTGATATGAAAATTTATTGAGATAATACATGTAAAGCATATGCAAGAGCAATTAATATTTTACTCATAAAAACACACATGCATGCTACCAGCTAGCAAAGCATTTAGTGATCCAGTGGAGAAGGGAGAATATCTTCAAACTGATTGTAGGGTGACTAAGATCAGGCTTTCCCCTCCATTAGCATGTATACCCCCCTCCCCCCACCGTGGTTTGTGTAATGCCTGGGCTCAGTGGGTGTGTTCATGTGTTGAGTGTGCATCACTGAACCTGGGAAGATAGGATAAACGGGAGATGAGAGGGCACAGGAAAGTAGAGCACTAGAAAGAGAATGAGAGGAGGGCAGGGACCTGTGAACATTCCTGGTGCACTGGGGGGCCTGCCTGCCTCCCAGCCTCCCACCTTCCACCTCCATCCATGGTATCAGCCCTGGCTCTGACCCTGGTCCTGCCCTGCCTGGTGTGTCTGTGCAACTGCTAGAACCAGTAAAGAACTACCCAGGTTTGATATGTTTGCACCACAATTGGTGTCCTGAACAGAATGGTTACACTACAGGTGGAAACACAGGGGAAATGGGCATGTCAATATAGAGATAGAGATTGAGATAGAGACTGATATATGCTGCTACAAACCAGTCTTGTACTGCTGATAACCATCAGAAACTAAGAGAGAAATAGAACAGATCCTCCCTCAGAGCCTTCAGAAGCAAATAATGAAGCAAATAATAAATATGCTTGATACTGGAATTTTAACTACCAGAAGTATGAGATAATAAATTTCATGCTTTAGGCATTGGGTTGCTTTAGGCAACCCAATTTGTAATGCTTTGTTATGGCAAACCTTAGAAACTAATACACAGAAAAATCATGGAAAGAGAAAAATCAGTAGAGGCTGCCCTGGGATATGAATATAAAATGCAGCATTAGGTCTTCTGATCTTACTTCCATGGAGTATTTAGTTTGAAATAATCAAATAAGACTTCAGCTGCTTCTCTCCAGAAGGAATACAGAGTTTGAAGTTTGAGTTCACTTAAATTAATTGCATGCTGAAACAGTATCAACAAAATACAAAACTCTTTGGAATAATCTAAGAGAACCCAGTCTTTATACTATATCCTTCAAAGATACACTATATATTTAAAATATATTACTCATGGATACCACTTCAATATATGAGACTTGAAGAATTAAAAGTGGTCTTATTTAAGATAAAGGTTGTAATCAAATATTGGATTGAGACAGATTTTTCCTTTTATTGATGTTTATAATATTGTATGTATTATTGACATTTATAATATTGTATGTATTTTAGGGGAACAGAATTGTAATTCTGTATCTACATATAATATACTATAATCACTATCATATGTCTAGTTTTTATCTTCCACCATATAATTTGCCCATCTTCCCCATTCCTTTCTAGTAGTCACTTTTTTGTTGTTGTTATAGTCTTAGAGGTTTCTCTGTGTTTGTTTTGGATTATTTCTTTATCTTTACTGAATTGAATCATATGATTATCTACCTTTCTGTGTATACCTTATTTCACTTAGCATAATCCCCTCAAGGTCCATCCATGTTATAAATGGCAAGATTTTGTGAGATTGCCCAGATGCTGAACGCACCAGATAAGGATGTTAAAACAGCTATTAAAACTATTTTTAAGGGCATACAGGAAAATATTACCACAATGAGTTAAGAGCCCAGAAATAGAAACTATAAAAAAAAATAGCCAACTGGAAATTATAGAACTGAAATATGAAGTATCTCAAAAGAAAGTATGTTGGGAATTTAACATAAGATTGGAATTGATCATAATATCAGTGAACTTGAAGATAGGTCAACAGAAAATATTTAAAACAAATGAACATAAATTTTAATATCTGTGGGACAGTAACAATAACTACATGGTTAACTAGAGTGTAAAATATATGAAAAATAATGACTTAAAAGGTATTAATTTATAGATATAAGAATCTCACTGAAGCATAAATAGAAAATCACAAGTGCATCATAATCAGTCTTTATAATAAATGGACCATAAAGAAAGAATCTTAGTAGAGAAAAAAGACACATTATGTACAGAGAAAGAAGAATACAAATAACTTGCCTTCAGAAGCAATGCTGGCTAGAAAACAGTGAAATGCTTTCTTTAAGACACTATAAGAAGTGCCATGCTGGATTCTATATTCAGCGAAGATATCAGGAGTTTATTTAGAAAATTCTCAAAATTTGGAAAGCATGTAACATACTTCCAAATAGCCTAAGGTGGAAGAAATCACTAGTGAATTATTAAAAAAAATATTTTAAACTGACAAATATGAAAAGATAAAATTATAAACACTTGTGCAAAGCAATTAATGCATTTTGAAGGATGTTTATAGCTTCAAAATGCTTATATAGGACAAAAAGAAATGTTTAATATCAATGGAAAACAGAAAAACAATTGATAAACTTTTCTTAAGTATAATTGACATACTTTTTTAAAGTTTATTTTAGTTTCTTTACACATTCAGCTATCAATGGATAGCTTGGGTGTTTTCCTTGTCTTGGCTATTATAAACTATATTCTACAGTGAATATAGAAGTGCATACAACTTTTTGAATTAGTGCTTTGATGTTCCTAGATTAAATATCCAGAAAAAGAATAGCGATATCAATGGACGTTCTAGTTTCATTTTTTTCATGGTGGCTACACCAATTAAATATCCATCTACAATGCACAACTTTCCTTTCTTTCCACATCCGTGCCAACAATTGTTGCTTTTTTTCTTCTATTTTTTTGTTTTACAATTGAGAAGTTCGACAGTAGCTATTTATTTTAAAAGATCAAAAATATTGACGAGCATGTACTATACGCACATCAGGAATAAAGAGGGAATAACACTATAGAACTTATAGGTATAAAAAAGGATAATAAGATAATATATGCAAAACTCTACTACTATATATCAAATGATTTAGATGAAAAGGATGAGCTCTATGAAAAAATATAAATGACCAAAAACTGAAAAAAATATAAAACAGAATTTTTAAACATTATTTTAATGTGCTGTGTGTGTTTCACAAACTCTTTATGTCATAGTGCATTTTGGGTTGTTATAACAAATGCCACAAATTGGTTAGCCTTTAAAACAGGAATCTATTTCTTAGAGTGCTGGAGACTGAGAGTCCAGGGTCAGGGTGCCTGTGTGATTGGGTGAAGGGTTTCTTCTGGGTTGTAAACTTCCTGTTGTACTCTCACTTGGTGCAAAGAGCAAGGGATCTCTCTGTGGTTACTTTTGTAAACACACTAGATCCCTCATGAGTTAATGATCTTTCAAAAGCCCTAATCTTAATGTTATACACTGGGCATGAAAATTTCAACATATTAATTTTGGAGGGATACAGACACTCAGACCATATATCCTTTGGCAGTAAGGTGATGCCTAAAGATTTTTTTTTCAGGATAATGCATAAAATACATCTCTGTATAAATGTATGCAAGATAACAGATGGAAATTGTTATGTTGAAATACAGTTATAAAATATTTGTGAGAGTACTTTATGTGCATCTTTGTTAACACACGAAGTAACAAGATGTATGGCTAGAAGTTAGCAGGATAATGATATTTTGAGGTATCTGAAGTGTTTAGCAGAATATCGAACATGTAGGTTTGCTATCAGTATTTTATATCAGATTTTTTTATTGCCACCTATTAACTATGGATATATTATATAAAGGTCTTATTCACAAGGGTGTTTAGTAATAATAATTAATATCAACATATATTTTTATTATTTTTTTGTTTCCTTTCAAAATAGTGGTAGAAATTAGATCACCTTAGGATTGCTAACTTTTGTGACAGTACTTGGGAAATATGTTTTACTTCAATTATGAAATTCAGGTCTTTGAAAAATAAACTAGCTGTAACTGAATTGTCACTACTTTCTGTTATGGTAACTTGATAATTTTCCTTATCAAAGCAGAAATTATTTGTGCCTATTCCATCTGTACTTATTTGACATTGCACTTTTCATAACCTTTTGTATATTCCATTGAGCCTGCCATCATATGGCAAGTACCCTGCCTTTATATATTCTGGTATTCCCAGACATCTGCACAGGACTTTGAAGTTTTGTTAAAGGATCTGAAAATTTAAGAGTGTGCTTCTCGAATTAGGTGAGACTCTCCAATGATGGTAGGATGAGATTTTATGATATTTACCTCCACCAAATGATCACCCAAGATGAGAAAAATGGACATCATAAGCCTCCTGATAGGATGCACTGAGAAGAACAGACATCACTACTACTATAGTCTTACCAACAATGAATAAACTGAATAACTTGAAACTTAATCATGAAGAAATGTCAGATAAATTGCTATTGAACAACATTCTATGAATAATTGGTTACCATTCTTTAAAATGTTAAGGTTATAAAGTACAAAATATGAGGAACTATTTCAGAATATAGGAGATTAAAATACATGATGTCTATATGCATCTGATAGTGGACTAGAACCTGTACCAGAAAAGCAATTTTAGTACAAAAAAATTGAAAATGGTCTATAAGTTAGATAAGAATAGTAATTAATGCTGGGATTAATTACAATGTTAACATCTTGATCTTGACTATAATGTTGTGGTTACATAAGATCACATTTATGATGAAAAGTATATGATAGCTTTCTGTACTATTTTCACAATAGTAATTCTAGACTTTTAATGTTATTTTTAAAATAATTTTTAAAGCATTAGAAGTGTAAAAATTAAACACAAAAGTAACTCTTGCATTTGGCTTTTGTTCTCCTTAGCTAGTTTATGATTTTTTATAAAATAAGTATGATTTATCAGTTTTTAAGTTAGATGCAGATATGGTCTGTTTTTCTGGAGTTTTCATTCTGGTAGGAAATATATTCATCAAAAAATACAGGATGAATCTTGAAGTGATTTGCTCTGTGAAATAAGTCAGAAACTATAAGACAAATACACGATAGTTTATTCATTTGTGGAATACAGATAACCAAAGAAAACAGACTGGCAAAATACAACAAAATTAGCTCTAAAAAACTTGTGAAAAACATGGTGGTTATCAGTGTGGGGGGATATGGGCCTAATGGGGTAAGGCAATAGTGCATTGGCACTGGATCTTCAGCAGAGAGTGAATGAAACTTTTACACATGTTGAGGTGTGGTGGTGTACTCCCAAATCATATAATTATGTAAGCAAATGGCAAAGTAATAAAGTCTGAATAAAACACACAAGAGTGTAAGTAGTTTTTTTTTTGTTTATATAATTCTGCTACTAGTCACTTTTTAGTATGGACTCAAATGTTGGGGAAAACTTAACTTCTAAAAAAATTAAAAGAAAGTTGTGCTATATTTTAAGTGAGGTAATGTTGGTTGACAGCACTGTATATTATTTAGGGTATAGATTCACACATTCAGGTGCATGTTTTCACATTACATCTACCACCAGTGTGCCCATAGTTGTTCACCACAATTTATTGGACCTTCTATGTGATTTGCTGTCTACTGCTTATCCTCTCCATTTGATTAGTGGAGCAGAAGTTTAAAACACCAGACCTTTGATTCTAGTATTTAAAATTTAAATCTTAACACTAGAAGTTTGTTTTATTTTTTCTTAAATTTTTAAAATTAGTTAAATATTTTTTCTTATGTGGTTATAGTCCCCACAGTTCTCCCACCACCATGTTACATGTGAACCATCATCATATTGTTAGTCCATCTCCTGTTTTGACCTTCTCACTCTACTTCTTTTGCTACATGCTGCATATCTATGATCAACTTGCTGGTTTTGACTTTTTTCTTGACTGTTTGTTTGGTATCTCTGTATTCCACAGGTAAATAAGACCATTCAATATTTATCTTTTCCTTTTGACTTATTTTGGCTAGTATAATCCCTTCTAACTCCATCCATGCTGCTGCAAATGACATGGGTTTGCCTTTTTATCACTGAGTAATATTCCATTGTATAAATATACCACAATCTTTTGATTTTTTTCATCTATTTTGGAACATTTGGGCTGTTTCCATATTTCAATTTTTATAAATCTTGTTGCAATAAACACAGGTGTGCAGGGTTTCTTTCTGAGTTAGTTTTTGTGTCCTCTGGGTTGATTCCTAGAATTGGACTTGCTGGATCATACGATAGATCCATGTTTAGGTAATACTCTAGTTTTAAATCATAGCTCAATTTTCCAACTCAATCTATTCTCACTATTTCCCTACTCATCATCCTTTATCTACGTTTTTCTGTTTGCATTACAAGGGAATCTCACCAAATAGCAAAAAGTGAGATTAGCTTTCTCATTCTGCAGGGCTTTGGGCCCAGCCCACAATTTATTTAACAGATAAGTGTTAAATAAATATTTGCTCATTGAAATTTTATTTAAACTCTTTAATATTTTATACATATTTGGAAATTTACATAATAATCCCAGAAAACCTAAAGCCTCTAAAAAAGTGAATAGTAGCCTTTCAAAAATAAGAGGTGCAATTTGAAATTTTGCATATGTAGATTACAATGGATGATAAACATTAGATGTTGATTGCATGTATATTTGTATCGCATGTACATTTGTATTTGATCTATTTAAATTATAGGAAAATTTAAAAAATTGAATATCTTCTGACCAAACTGTATCTGTTATTCTTTATGGAAAAATTTCTATTCTTATCTCTGAAGGAGAAATGTTAGTTAAGCAAATAAACCTATATTCACTAATAAAGCTGAATCCAAACAGGCAATACATGATTGATTATATTTAATCATTATGACAGCTTGAATAAACAGTTTTGAGGCCACAGTTTTTGAACTCAACTGCCTGTATTAGTCTTTTCTGTAACTCCTGAGCACTCTTGGTGTTACCATAAAGCAACATGCACAGAAGTTAAGCCTATGGTTTTAGCTTAATTAGAACAGTCTCTAATCAACTGAGTCCAACAAAATTAACAGTCTGTTTTAGAGTACAGGGATGTGGAATGCCAGTGAACCAAGAATGAAAACAAGTTGAATGGATAATTTGGTCACTGCTTCTGGGAACTGCTAAAGCCTCTCTTCTTTTCTTTGTTGTCAGTAGGGACCTCGGTTTTGGAGAAAGTGTTCTAACATTTAAATCAGAGAACATAAAGCATTTGACTCATTTTATTTCCTGGGCAAGGAAGACAAACGCTCTAAACATCAGATTTCTTCAACTTAATGGATAACCTTTCTTTATTTTCTCTTCATGAGTCTCAAAATACAAACTTCTAAGGATGAACATTTTAGTCTCCCAATAAGGATTTAAATCTTCACATTTTAATCTTTGGATCAATTGTTCACTGTACAAAAAATGTTAGCGACTGCAGTCCTATCATGTTTTCTTCCACCTTTCATTAAGTTTTCAAAATCCTTCATATGAATAGACTTTTTCTCTCTCTCGGGGCCTTTTAATTTTTAATCACTTGTTGTCTCATATGCTGATCATATTTCTGAGAAATTACTTTATGTAAAAGATGGAGCAAGATAGAGTTGCCACATACCTTTTTATCTTCTCTGTGAAATTATTTGGACCTAAAGTTGTGGTGACAAGGTTGCTTCAAATAGGTTCTATTACCATGGAAACAGGCTATTGAAAAGAGCAAGACCCAAGGCCTCCAAGTCTTTGCATATTTATATCTATACCCACAAATATACAAACCTTAGTTTCATATGGCAAACTGTATACAATATTTTTCTGTAAGCAATATTTTTCCAAAGCAAATGTTGTAGATATAGCAGAGCATAATTAATCATATACAACCGAATTACTCTACACAGGATGTAAAATTGAAATAAATTTTATAAACATATTTTAGGACCTGCAGAGAAATTGTTATTCAGTACCTGAAGTGAAAAGATGAGGAAGGAAGGGATTGAGGGAGGGACAGAGAGAGAAAAGATGAAAGAAATGGAAGGACAAAAGAGGAGAAAGAAAACATAGTTGATTATTTATTCACCAAGTGCACATGGCAAATATGTTTATGTACTCCATAAGGATGATAGAGATGTGTGTCATGTTTGTTTTTTGTGTTCTTATTGCTTAACCCCTTGCATAACACATAGTAAGTGTTCAATATTTTCAAATAAATGATGAATCTAGAAGTAGCAAATATGGGAGTTATTCACAGAGCAAAACATTTAGCTAAAGAGATCTTGAAACAGATTAGAAATGAATATGATAGCTACCATCCGAAGGAAAGAGTCTGGTACAAAAACAGGGCATGTATGATGATAAAAGACACGATGAGTACTAAAAATGCCAAGTTGCACCCTGGTTCAAAGTTAGAGTGAAATGGGAGTGTTCTGAACTATAACACATGTATCCTACCTAAAGAAGGCAGCTGGTATTCAGTTCCATTTAGAATTTACGAACATAATGTCCAATGTGTTGTGAAACCCTCATTTTTTTTCTTTTTATTCTTTTCTAGTAATTTTTATTGAATCAACATTACACCATGTCATGTTTGAAGCATGAATGATTTTAAATCAACATCTATATATACTACATTAATTTTGTTACTGAAAGTCCAGTGTCTATCATGCACCATACATTTTGACCCCATTTAATCAGTGAACTTTCCCCCGTTCACCTTATCTGGTAACCTCTAATTTGGTGCAGTCATCTAAAAGTTGGTATCTTTTGTATACATTAGGTTTGTTCCTATATCATGCATATGAAATCACATGGTGCTTACTCAAATGATTTCTTAAGAGAATTTTGGTCCCCAAAGAATTTTATGAGAAAAATGTTCATTTCTAAATGTTAATAACTAATAGACCCGAGTCGGTCAATTAAAGTGTTCTTTTTCAATCTTTCAAAACTCTTGAATTACCCACAGATTTTAAGGCCTTTTCATTCAGGGGCCAATGTTCATTCAGATGAATATGTGAAACATTCATTTAGATGAATACGTACAAAGAAATAAGTAAAACAAAATTGAAGTGTGGTCATTCAGCTCTGTCTCTACTTCTCCCTGCCATGAGTGCTCACTGTGAAGAGTGTGTCTGAATAAGTGTTTGTCCCTTCTGGTTAGGTAGTTCTTGTTGACCCAGACCATCCTGGGTTCAGCGTTGTCTCAGTGAGCATCAGGGTTATAGGCCCCTCACTTCACTTGTTCACACTACATGATTGTTCTCAGTAACCAGAAGCCTTGCTAGTCTGGTGCTGCACTGCAGGGCATTCAGTGAAGTTCACAAACTATTCGCATCACAGCTTTCTTGATAAAATATTAGTCCCTGTTGCCAAACACTAGTTTTTGTCCCAGAATCGTGCTTTTCTCAGGGCCACTGTATTTTACTCCATTCTTTCATTTATGTTATTCCTGAGCTCAGGACCTATGGCCTGTGCTTTGCCAATATGAATCCACAGCTATGAATTTTGACAGGTGGGGACAATAAAGGTTGGAAATTCCATTTTTTTTTGCTCCCAGAAAGTTTAAGTCTCCTTATACGATTTCATCTATCTCTTGCTGGTAGCCAGTTCTACTATGGTGGCTTTTGGCAAAACACTAGTCTCATATAACTTCTTGATGGTCAAAGCGTATAGGGCATATTACATTTACAGAGTTCAGTGTCATTATACACTTGGCTTAAGCCAAAGTAGAGATCTGGTCTATGTGACTTGCAGTCTTCACCCTAGATGCAGGAGAGGTTGTCCTAAAAAAAAAAATTTATCTTGATACAGTCCTTGATATAAGCTTTACCTTGAGGGACCCTATGGTTCAGATAAATAGTCTGATAAACTTGAAGCAACATTTTATTAGGAGCTAATACAGGAAGTACAATAAAGATATGCAGAATTGTTATTTAAGTATACAGGTTTAATGGGAAAAAACTTATTTTATCATTAAGAAATTGGAGTGAACTGAAAGTGAATTTACCAGCTTTAGTAGAAAGTACAACTGATATATGTGGTTTAATGTATATATTCAAATGTTTGCTAGAAAACTTCAGTAAATAATTACAGTTTTGTTACTGGTTAGATCTTTCTTACAAACTTCTGCACAAAGTGAACAGCTAAAAAATACTTCATTCCTTACTTGCAATAACTCTCCATTTTTCTGCAAGAATTAGCCTTTATGTTATTTATGACAACAGTACAACGGTTCTGTCTGTGAGAGACTGTGTTTCAAAGAGCTCTTAATTTCTTCCTCAGTTGAGAACAATACTTTATTTTGCTATTTTTGCTTTTACTTAGCCCCAAGGGACTCATGGATTGTTTCAGATTTGTACTGTACACGAGCTTTCTGGATAGATGATAGTGGGTTAGTGAGCTTTGTAAGAGATAACACTTGGTGAAAAGGTCTCGAGCTGCAAGACTCAGGGAACTGAGTTTTATCTTCCCAGCACTGAGAGGCTCTACTTCCTCACTGGTAAGTGGAGAAAATAACATTGGCTCTGTCTGCCTTTCAAGATTGTGTGAGAAATAGTGAGATAAACGAGAACAATTATTTGAAAACTCCAAAGAACACAACTATAATAGTAGCCCAGAGTAGAAAACTTGGTAAGTTTTCAAGGTGAATAAGTCAGTGCCAATTTAATTCAAACGTCACTATGCAAATTTTTATTAGTTTGCTTATAATTTATCAAAGGCAGAAAAAATGTTTATAATGTGGGTAAGTTATTCATACTGGTGACCTGACTGTTTTTTACATACACTAGTAAGTAATGAAATACAACTCTTTAATATAGTAAATATGATTCAATATGTTAATACTAGACAAACATATCACTTCTTTCTTCAGAATGAGAACTTCTTGTAAATATAATTGCAATAACAAACAATACTTTGGATGAAATAGGTACCATTTTGAAGATACTTTCACTTCTTTAGTAATTTGTGGGCATTGTTCAGTGACTTTCATGTTGAAAATTGCCTTTGAAAGTTGAAGACCAGTCAGATTATTTTCATTATAGGCTTTTGTGAAATAGTCTAATTTATGTCCATTGTCCAGCCATTGTTTCACTGTCTTTTATAGTCAAGCATTTTATTTACATTGTTATCCTTTTATTAGTGACTTGACACTATGATTAAAATATGTAGATATATTTCTGTTTCAAGTCTGGTAATTGTACTAGAACATCACTCAATCTAACCATTTTGTGTAAATTTTCCATACATTCTCCTCTCCCCAATCAATGGATAAAGTCTTTTTTCCTTCAGTTATTATGCCCTCTTCTTGACTGCTTCCCTCCTCCACCCTTTCTTCCTCCTTCTCCTTCTTCTTCATTGGTGATATTCTTTATACTTTTTAAATTTTGTATTCTCACTTCAGTTCACCATTTACCTTTATTAAGATTTTAGGTGTAATTATTCTTTTTAGTGATACTTCCAGTTTTGTCTTTGTTTTTGTAATATTATTCCACTTTATTCCTGGATTCTGTCAGCCCCTTAAAAAAAATCTCTTCCCTGAGCTCTAACATGTCTATTCTGTGCCTTGTCTTATAAAGTTTCTTATTATTACTGTTTCAATTGATGATGAAATGATAGGTTATATCAGCTGTGACTTTTCTGAGAGAGTGTAAACTTTATATCATTTTCCATCACTTTTATTTTGTTCTTTTCTACCCCTAAACTTGATTTAACATGGATCTTTATTTCTCTTGGGTTGTTGTTTGTAGAAAATTTATGTATGGGGGACGATAAAGCAAAGACTGTGAATTTGAATTCTCATAGTCATTTCTTTCCTATCTAATCCATGGAGACAGGGATGGAATGTTAGTCTAAGAATACTTTCTGTGAATTTAATTTGTCTAATTGATCCCTCATTCATGTGTCAATGTATGCCTCTCAGTACCAAATTAGGTGCTGGGTAATATTTTCACTTTCCTATACTTTCTTTTCTACAAAAACAAGAACAAAACAAAACAAAAACAAAAACAGAAATAAAAACAACCGAATATGGTTTTTCATCATGGTACATACATGCCAGCCTGGAGACCTCTCCTTAGGACCAGTCCTGGTGAGAGTTTAACTGGGGACTGAAAGAAAAGATACACGGTGATGCTGGGAAGGGACCCCAATAAGAGGATGAGATATACCTTGTTTGGGGTAAGCAAGGAAAGAAGCACTGTGAATGGAAACTGGCCTGAGAAGATAAAACAACAGGAGCCGTACAGGAAGGGAGAAATGCCAGTAAGGTTTCAGGTTTGGGGGAGCCATTATAGGCTGCAGTCCTGAAGGTTGGTGACCCCACCATTTGGTGACCCCAGGAAAGAGGAAAAGTTGTGAGAAACTTAAGCGCAGGTCTTTGATTTGGAATTTGGACCTCTGAAGAAGAAAAGATAGCTTGCTGGAAAACTTGGAACCTGTGTGCTTCTGAAAATGAGAAGAAAATTGGAATATGTGCCTCTGAGAATGAGAGAGGAAAACTTGGAATCCATATGCTTCCCAGAGAAGAAAGAGTTGAACTTGTTGGAAAGTGGGTTTTGTGTGAAATGCCTACTTGAGGTTTGGGATGATGAGAATAAATCATCTGAGACACACGTTCCTTTGTGTAAAATGCTTACTTTGAGGTCTGGAGTGGGAAGAAGATGCCATCCTTGAAGTGTTTTAGACATTGAATTTGGACAGTAACTGGGCAGATAGTTAGCCTCTTGGTTTCTCCTTGTTAAATAAATCTTGTTACTGTTTTTCCTTCAAACTTAGCAGTCTTGTAGTTGTGTGCAGGTGGAAGAACTCAGTGACGAGTTTAAATATCAGCTTCTCTCCTGGTGCCTGTTTGCACCAGGTTTCAAGAGAACAGCACAGGCATATATTCTCTAATGTTCCTTCCTTCTTGGATTGCCACATGGCTTTTGGCAGACTACCAGTTTTATAATATGGGGTTCCTACTGTCTATCAGGTTAATAAAAATAGATTTGCTCTTTCATGTTCTTCTTGTTAACTTTTGAGCAAATTACTTGAGAGGAGGACATGATAACATTTTACTGCTATTGTCAAGCAGGAAGTCCATGTCAGTAGATTTGATACAAAGGCCTTTGTTTATCATTTGAATTTGGATATACTGCTTTATAAATTTTGTTTCAGTTTTCTTGTCAGTGTGTCATGCAACCATTCCAGGCCAGGCAAGTTCATGGTTGATTCAGGCAAATGTTGAAAAGGAGTCTTGAAGCCTTAGGTATATCTGACTTGCCTTTCATGCTGAAGCAGGGATCAGATGTACAGCAAGACAAGCAAGCAGCAAGCAAGCCCGCTAGTTCTGCATGATCTTCACAATCTCCCATGATCTCTGCTCAGATGTTCATATTTATAAGTATGTATGCCCCATGCTCACATGTCTTGGCCTGTAATTATAGATTAATGTGTTCATAATTATAGGTGTGTGTTTTTGCAATAACGCATTGTAGGGTAAATAAATTTAGTCAGGCTTTTTCCATTATTAGCCCTGTGACCAGCACTTATGACTGCATCTTCCCTATGACTGCATATGTGCCTGGGCACAATGAGTGTGCATGTGTGTGCGTGGGCACACCTGAGCCTGAGAGGAAAGGATGGAAGTGTGGCATCACCCTGGGAGGGAAACACAAGGAGAGTGCAGGTGAGAAGAGCATGAGGTGAAGAGAAGGAGAAAATACCAGAAAGGGAAAGAGTCCAGAGAAGAATGTGAAGATTCCTTGGAAAATGAGGGACTCTCCTACCACCCTGCTCTCCCTCCTCCTGCCTATGGCCCTGCCCCTGCCCCCTGCTCTGCCTGGTTTGTCTGTGTAACTGCTAGAATCAATAAAGAATCTATCTAGACTGGTGGTGTGCACTAGAATTGGCATCCCGAACAGGCTGCTTCCCTTACACACATTATCACATGTGGGTTATAAAAGTCAGGATGAAAAGGTCACAGGAGGTAGCCATAAAGGCTGATAACCGAGGCAAAACCAGCCTGAAATACTTTATGTTCCTTTTATAGGGTATTCTTTATAGAAGTGAGTTTTAAAATTTTAAGATATAAGGGTCATTTTTTAATGTATATGTTTGTGTGTGTATTGCTAGGTGGTTAACCTTTAATTTCAATTTCTAATTGTAAATTAAGTCTTGAATTTTCTGAGACTTCCTATCTCATCTAGCACATTAAAATCCTCTACAAATGTTCCACAAGCATTCACACACACACACACACACACACACACACACACACACACACACTATGTACATTAGATTACTGTTTTATTGAAATCATCAAATGTTTTAGTTCAGTTGATTTCTAAGGTAGAAGTAAAATGTTCCGGCTTAATTCTTAGGAGCACTGTTATTGAGATACAGTAGTAAGCTATCTTCTCTAAGGATGATGATACCAAATCACAGAAACAAAGTTCTAGAACATAATCATTAAGTTCTGTATTAAACACAACCACATAGCGTTTATTTTTAAATAGTATTTTATTCATTTAAAGATTAAAATGGATTATTTCTTTAAAAAGTAGAAAATTTAAGAGGCTGGCAAGATCATGGCAGAGTGATGATGCCAGGCTTGCTTCCCCCAGATACACACAATAAAACTGTAGCGAAACAAAGCCCAAAACCTGCCTGGGGGCAAAGCAGACAAGCACAGAACACACTAAGAGCAACTCTGTGGTTGAAAGGGATAGGAAAAACTTTAAGTGAACTTTGTTTGCAGTAATAATAGAGCGTATAACTCCTAAGGGATGGGTAGCTGCTGTTCAGCTATAGCTGTTGCACTGAGCACTCAGTAACATCAGGAATTCCAGAGGCTCAGCACTGCATTGCATAAGGGGGTATGTGAGTGGCACACAGGATGGTGGTGGAACTGGTGGAGAATGGGAGGGGTGGGGTGCAAATCGAGGATTACTGGCTTGAGCCTGAGGCTCTCAATGTACAACTGGAAGTTGAACTGACATCAGAGAGCGGGTTGGCACCTGTGTCTCCCCATAGAAGAAGTTATAACTAAAAGCCCAAGCTGATATATTCAAAACACCTGCCACCACACCCCAGGGTTAAAACCAAAACAAAGAAACACTTGAACAAACCAGAACTCAGGAGCATATTTAATAGCAGAAACAGCTACACCATGATAAGAGGTGCAGAAGAGAAAAGAAAAAAACTCCTGGGCTGTGAACCTGTATTAGCAATACCTGACCACTGCTGCATATAGTTTTCAAAAAGAACCTAGGTTGGAAGTGAACATGAGACTGTAAGAGACAGTCAGACTGAGCCACTGCCTGGAAGGGACCTCACAGACTGTGAACCTCCAAACACAACTCTGGCACTCACACTGCAAGTAGTCCCAGACCAGGCAGGTTTATAGTTGATTCAGGTAGATGGAAAAATCTTGGAGTCCTTGTTAGATTTAAGAGTTTTTTAAAATTAATTAATTTATATATAAATTTCACATCATTGCAATCCCAGGGATTTACCCCCCCTCCCCTCCCCTCCAATCCCCCCCCCTTCCCTCCTGCTCAAAGTTGTGCACTTCAGTTTGGTGCTTAGCTTGTTTTGACTTTTCCTCAAGTCTTTTGTTTATTTATTCACTATATCCCATATATTAGATCTAACAAGTGTTTTAATGCAGGGGGCTAGGTACAAAGCAGAGCAGGAGGTAGGGTAGCTGGGAAGATGGGAGCCTGGCATCAACCAAGCCTTCCAGTGATCTCTCTGTGACTTCTCTCTTCTCTCAAACTCAATTACCTGGGTCTCGGCCCAGGTGTCCATATTTATATGCATGCATGCTTTGTGCTCTGTCTAGACTCTCCAGCTGACTGTCGGTAATCATAGATGTGCATGGCCCATTTTTGTGTTCCCAAGCTTCTTCTGAAAATAACATATAAGCAATGAAACTGGGTGCCTAACAAAGTCACAGGTTACAGTCATAGAGGTCAGCACTGGGAGGTGAAAAAGATGAGTAAGCCCCTTTCCCTTACACAGTAGAGAGCTTGAATTTCTGCTCTTACCAGAGATGATCCTTTGGTGTGCAGAGGCCCCACTTCTCTTCTATGCCTGCCATCCCTTGCTGGCTCCTGTCCTCAGAGTACTTCAGTTGGTGAAGAGACAGCAGTCTTCAAATATAGCCCTATTACTGTAACAGGGTGATAAGGTTGGTTTAGGGGGTCATGGCCTCATCTTTGTAACAAGATGCAGCAGAGAAGGAAGATATCACTGTGGGTGGAGACTCGGCAAAGCATGTGAAATAAGGCTGATTCTCACAAGAAGAGACCACAGGGCATGAGAAGAATGCAAGATGAGAGAGAGCATAAGGAGTGCATGCAAGGAAAATGAGACATACACACCCAAATCAGAGAGGAGGAGAAGGAGGAGTGGGTGCCATCTTGGCACCTGGTCCAGGGTCTCAGCCTGGCAGGAGGGGAAAAGCCGCAAGCTTTTGGAAACCTGGACTTGGTTATGTCTGTTTGTGACAAGAAGGGGCTAGCTGGAAACCTGGACTTGGTGTTGACTGGACTGCGAAGAGGTCCAGGGGCCTGGGTGACCCTGAACACTCTAGGTTACTTACCCTCTCATTAATAAATCCTGTTTCTGTTAACCTGGTCTTGAACTGCTGCTGACGTGTGAGTGAATGGCCCTGAGTGGTGGCAGGTTTAAAGACTGCTTTTCCCTTGTGAGGCAGTCTGAGGTAATTTATCTGGCTTTTACATGCTAACATTATAACCCACAAAAAAATAAAAAACTAGATGACATAAAAATGAATTGCCATAGTAGAGAAAGTAAATCTCTGAAAGGAACCCCAATACAGCAGAACTGTAGAAGATGACAAAAGAACACAGTACAATAATTTATCATATGGCTTTTAACTACACAAGAATAGTATTTCCAAACTCTCCCTCTTGCCAGGTATGACACTACTTAAACAGTTGTTCAAGCATTTAAATTCCACTCTATGTTGCTCAGGCATCTTGGAAATCACCCCAGACCCCTCTAGGTTCTTCGAGGTGGGCAAATAATCAAACATTGCACTAATTGATAAGAGAAAAAGAAGTTTACTAGTAACATGTATACTTCCTGTATATATGGAAGAGACCCAGTGAAACTGAGTAATGCCCATATGACTCAGATGCTACTTTAAATAGCTTCAGATAATGTAGGTTGTGGGTGGGGAAGGTCAGTTAAGAGTTTGCACAGATAAGGAGATTAGGTATGGTGAGAGAGATGCCCTAATATGTAGTAAATACTTTTCAAATTCAATTTCCACCCAGTCCTCAGAGCCCTTCCAATGAAATAAACATTTTGATAGTGACTTAGTTTGAGATGACAGATTTTTGCTTCCCTCCTCCATCTTTCCGATATTTTACAGTCATTTGAAGTAGAAGTCTAGAAAAGTATTTAATGGATAAAAATATCATATCATTGTCAAAAATCGCAGAGATAGTAAACCAGAATAAGGTTATTTATTTCATCTTCTGATTATATAGTTATATATCCTCTGCATTAAAACAGATGCTTGTGTAGGGAAAATTTTAAATTTAATGGCTAAATTTATGGTTAAATTTAAATTTCTGATGAAAAAATCATGGCAGTGATGCAAAGTTAGAAAAAGTTTTAAATAGTCGAAAGCAAAAGTATTGTATTCTGATTCTTGAAAAACACATCTTGGAAGTATACATTTTAATTTCTTCCTTGGTAAAACCTATTTTATCTCAATTACTTTATTTTCCATTATATATAGTCCTCAAAATACTTGCAGTGCTTAAAGGCATCTTAACATTCTCTCTCTCTCTCTCTCTCTCTCTCTCTCACACACACACACACATACACACACATTCACTTTTTAAAAGACCTGCAAATCTTTGCAACTTAAATTTGTAACACTAATACAATTCAATTCTTTCAACCACAGGTCGATATATCTGTGTTTAATAAGGAGAAAGGTCACTAATATTTAATTTTATTTTAAATTTGTGGTGCCATGAAAGCAAGAATATGTCATGGTTACCTGTATGGTATATGTACAATCTCATAATTTGGTATAGCTCTCATAAGTTGGGGGATGAAATGACTAAACCAGTTCAATAAAGATATCAATATACAGTAACAGTGAATAGTACTTTACATGCCTCAGTTCAACCCTTAGAGATTAGAAGCTTGGTGATCCATTCATTAAAAAACACACATTAAAAGAGATTACATGAAGGATTGGACCGCTGCCATGAAGTAGGTCAAAGAAATTGCAGAATTGTAACATAAGGCCGAATTACTAGGGGTGTTAAACCCCACTGCTTTCCGACCCCAGTTCAAGGTCAATCAATGGTGAGTGCCCTAAGACCATCAGGTAAAAGCCTAGGGACTCACTGGGAATGTATCCAATATTGAATGCCTGGAAAATCAACACTGTTCCAAAGCAGAAGCAGGATTACTATTTTTGTGAAAGAAGTTAGGGAGTCTTATTCAAGGGTTTATTTTTAAAAATGCATGTATATATATATGTATATACACTATATATATAGTATATATATATATTTATCAAATCTATTTTTAAGTACAAGGCTTATACTATTATTTATATTTCAGTAGCAATTCAAACACCCTAAGTGGAGAGAACCTGCAATAAAATCTTGTAAATTATAAACAAATGATATTTTATCAAATACAGCTTTTATTTATTTAGATGAGAGAGTATAGGTAATTTAAAATAAATATAAATAAGAATCTTTAGAAATCTCACTGTGTGATAGTTTGCTATGTGCAAAGGTAATTTTTACTTGATATTGTGAATATGAACATTCAAAACATTGTTTAAATGAGCCCTGGAGGCTAGAGTACCCATAAAGCATAAATCAGAAAACTATAGGACCAGAACATGTTTGTATCTACGATTGTTTTTCTTTGGTGTGGAACTGAGGGAGTGGGCCTTTCAGGCTTCAGGTTCAAGGTGATCTTGAGACTAGACTCCAACAAGTATGTGTGATTCCTACAGAATATACTCTATCACCTGTTCTGTTTTGTCTCTTTTTGTTTAAACATCTAACTTCTTTTGTGGAAAGAAGTTTTTGTCAGTGGTAGTAAAGTTTTCAATGCAGATCTTTGTTAAATTTATATGATATGTGAGATGATTTTGATGATTTTGCTATGACAGTATTAAGATCTACTAGGAAAAAAGGTTTTTGAATTCTAGAGTACTCATTATTTTATCCAATGAAGCAATTTAAATCTAAACCATTGAAAACATGTTTTTAATCAATATCAGAAATATGTATTTCTTTAAGCAAGATGATATAATTTTAACTTGGTGAGAGTAGATTTTTGCCAAACTGAAGATACACAAATTACAATCATGATGCTTACTTGTTTAATTACCTGTCCCCTGAAACTAAATATTATCAGAATGGAAGAATTATTTAAAAGAAAATTATCTTTGTTGATGTGAGATTTAGCTACTGAAATTTAAGAAATCAAATCTCTAGGCATATTTTATACCACCGAACTACAGATGGTTTCCATGTCATGCCCTACAGCAATTATCTAGGCATTCCATATGGCTAGAAAAATATTCAACAAGCGCATGCCAAAAATTGTGGGAGAAGCAAAAGTGAATAATTTAAACATTGATTTATGTGTGAAAAGTGTCACTCAAGTTATTTTTGACATTATTCAATTAAATATCTGCATGGTGAGTTTCAATTCCTATTATAAAATTCATTGAATGATTGCAATATTTATTTGTCTATTTATTTATAAGATAATTAAGATGATATTGGAATACCTCCATCAGGTATTATGATCTTAGTGCACACACTGCCAACTCATCCATATTCTATCATCATAGACCAATGTGTTTCCTTCACTCATTGTTCTTAACCCTCCCCCATCTATTCTACCGGTTGGTGTTTTGATTCTGTAGTCACCTATAAGAGGCAAGTTTTCTAGTCTGTCTTCATCTGATTATTAGCATAGTTGCACAAATTAGTGACACTACCTGGTATTCTTTGTCCTTCAAAAAATAATTCCACTTAGCATTACCTCTTCAAGCTCCACCCATGTTTCTGCGAATGGCATGAGCTTGTATTTTTGACCACTCAGCAATATTTCATTGTATATCTATACCACATCTTCTTGACCCACTTATCTGTTCTGGAGAACTTTGGATGTCTCCATAATTTAGTTACAGTAAGTAGCACAGCAATAAGTAGAAGAGAGCACATTTTCTTTTGAATTAGTTTTTTTGAATTTTTCAGGAAAATGCTTAGGAGTGGAATTATTGTGTTGAATGGCAGGTCTACTTTTATGGTTTTGAGACACTTCCATACTACATTTTAGGGGCTGTAAGTTTGCATTCCCACTAGCAATGTAGGAAGGTTTCCTTTTCTCCATTCTCACCAGTACATGCTGTTTCTGGACTTTTTGATATGGGTCCTTCTCACAGTTGTGAGGTGATATCACAATGTGTTCTTGATTTCCATTTCTTTATTAATAAGTGATGGTGAACATCTTTTCATGTGCCTATTTGCAGTACAGATGTCTTTTTTTGCAGGATGCTTATTTTGTTCACATTTTGATTGGGTTATTTATTTTGTTTTTGTAGTTTTATGAGTTTCTTGCAGATCTTTGATATCAGATGTATGGAGTGCAAATAGAGTCTCCCATTCAGTGGGGTGCCTAATAGTTAAGATTTCCTTCTCTGTGTATTAGCTTTTTAGTTTGATGTAGTACACTTATTTATAGTCTCTCTTGTTTTCCTTACCTGAATTAAGTCCAAAAGGTGTCTCTGAAGCTTATATCAAGAAAAGTTTGCCTATGTTTTCTTCTGTGTAACTTAAGGTTTCAGGTTTTGCACCTAAGTCATTAATCCATTTTGAGTTGATTTTTGTGTATACTGTGAGATTGTGATCTAGTTTGAGTCTTATACATGCAGCTGTTGAGTTTTCTCAGCACCATTTATTGAAGAGACAATTCCTGTTCCATTATATGTTTTTGACTCCTTTATCATAGATTAATTATGATAAAATGATATATTGATTAAATATATATATAAAACATTGTTTCTGTGCTCTCAATTCTATCCTCTTGTCTATTTGTTTTTGTTTCAGTACTAGGCTGTTTTAATTATTATGGTTTTGTGATATAATTTCAGAAATGTAAGTGTAATAACACCATCTTTCATATTTACCAGGATTAATTTTGCTACTTCAGGGTCTTTCATGATTCCATATTAATTTCAGTAGTGTTTCCACCACTTCTTTAAAAAATATCATTTACATTTTTATTGGGATGACATTGAAGCTTTATCTTTATGTAGGATGTTCATTTAACACTGTTAGTTCCTTCAATCCATGTAAAGGAAAATTTTTTCCATTTCTGTGTCTTCTATTTCTTTCAACAGTGTCTTACAGTTCTTTTAAAATAGATATTTTACCACTTTTGTAGGTTTAAGTGTAGACATTTAATCTGTTTTTGAAACAAAACAAAAAGCCCAGTCAAAACATGGGGAGAAGAACTAAAAAGACACTTTACCAAAGAACTAATACAGATGACCAGTAGGTATATGAAAGAATGCTCTACATCACTAGCAATCAGGGAAATGCAAATTAAAACCACACTGAGATACCATCTTATGCCAGTAAGAATGGCCCATATAAAAAAAATGTGCAACAAATGTTGGTGCGGATGTGGAGAAAAGGAACTGTTTTCCACTACTGGTGGGAGTGCAAACTGGTCCAGCCACTATGGAAGACTCTGTGGAGGACCCTCAAACAATTGAAAGTGGACTTACCATTTGACCCAGCAATTCTACTACTCGGAACCTACCCAAAGGACCCAAAGGATACCTGTACATGCTTGTTTATTGCAGCATTGTTTATAGTTGCCAAGATATGGAAACAACCCAAATGCCCCCAAACTGATGAATGGCTGAAAAAAATGTGGTATATGTACATGATGGAATATTATGCATCAACCAGAGAGGACAAACGTCATTTTGCAGCAACATGGATGGAGCTAGATGGAATCATATTAGCAGAAATAAACCGGAAAGGAAAAGAGAAATATGGGATGGTCTCACTTATATGAAGGATATAGGAAAAACAAACAAACGAAAAAGAAAACTTGAAACAACCAACAGAACCGAACTGAACAGAACCGAGTGAGAGAGGAAGAGGAGGAAGAAAACTGTTCGGGAAGTGGAAGGCACAAAAGATTAAGATGGTAGAACCCCGGGGTACACAATGATGGTATACATACATACATACATACATACATAAATACATACATACATACATACATACATACATACATATATAAAACACAAAAAACTAAAAACAAATCTACTACTGATATATTGGTTTTCATATTTTTAGAAAGTGTTCATTATACATGGATGATATGATTTTTAAATGAAAAAGGATTTTGCTAACTGTAACTTTGGCTATGCTTTATTTACTCAAACCCTTACAATTGGATTTTCAGCAATAACTTTTTGTTGTCACATACAGTGACCTAAGTCATTGCCTACAGCCTTTTTAAACTTAGGAAAAATTATTTAAAGTGAGTAACTAACAGAATACATAATTTTGAGAGCCTTAAAAATTATCTGGTGGTTGCTTTTTTATTGAAGAAACTGTGTTATAACATTATAGAATTTTTAGGAGTGCATCACTGAAAACCATTATGTGTATATACTCCATTAAGTTCAATATTGAAATTCCATTTTTTCCCCTTTTACTTAACTTACCATTCCACTTACCCCTTTCCTCTGGTAATATTTAATTACTATTACAATCTACAGTTTGTTTTATTTAGCTCATTCATTTGTTTTCTCTATATACCATATAAGTGAAATCAGATAGTGTTTGTCTTTTTTCACCTTACTTATTTCACTAAACATGATACTCTTTAGGTTGATCTATGTTGTTGGAAATGACAGTATGTCATTTTTAAATAGCGAAGTAGTTTCCTTGTGTTTATATGCTACATATTCTTTATCTGTCAGTCTGTTGATTGGCACTGAGGCTACTTCCAGCTCTTGACTATTGTTAATATTGCTGTAATAAACACGGAGGCTTATATATCTTTAAAAAAATCTGTTTTTGGTGTAATTATAAATGAAATTACTTTTCTATTATTATCAAATAATTTATTTATATATAAATTTCACATCTTTGTAATCCCCAGGGTTCACCTTCCCACTCTCCCTGACTTTTCCCACCCTCTCCTCCCTACCCCCTGAGTTGAGTACTTCAGTTTGGTTTTGGTTGTTAGCTTGTTTTGACTTTTCCTCATGGTTTTTTGTTTATTTTTTCCTATATCCATATATTAATGAAACCATTTGGTTTCTGTCTTTTTCTTTTTGACTTTTTTCTGCTAATATGATTTCTTCCAAGTACATCCATGTTATCATAAGATCATCAAATTGGCCATTTTTAATTGATGAGTAATATTCCATTGTGTATATATACCACATCTTTTTCATCCAGTCATCTGTTTTGGGACATTTAGGTTGCTTCCATATCCTTGCAATTATGGAATTATTTTCTTAATTTCTTCCTCTATGAACTCATTGTAAATAAGAAAATATCTGATTTATGTGTATTGATTTTATACCCTGCCATTTTGATAAACTTTCAATTAGTTTTTCCATGTAACATTAAAGGTATTTTATGTATACTATCAAGTCATCTGAAAATAATGATAACTTTCTACTTTCTTCCTAATTTGGATTTGTTATATTTTCCTTGTCTGATTGCTCTATCTAGAACTTTCAATAATTTGTTGAATAGAGTGCCAGAAGTGGACATCCTTGTCTTGAACCAGATCTTAGTGGAAAAGCTTTGAGTTTTACACTATTAAGCATGGTATTAACTATAGGAAGTTATAGATGGCTTTTGTTATGTTAAGGTATGCTCCATTTATCCAAAGTTTTTTTTTTAACATAAATGGATGTAGGATTCATCAAATCAATCTCTTCCTCTATTGATATGTTCATATTTTTAATAGTTTTTTTTTAATGTGGTGAATTATATTGCTTGGTTTTCAGATGTTGAGCCATTCTTGTGTCTCTGTCATAAATCCTACTTGGTTATAGTGTATTATACTTTTAATGCATTATTGGATTCAGTTTATATGGAATTTCTATTGTTATATCTGTGTTCATTAGGGAGATTGGTCAGTAATTTTCTTTATTTATGTTGTTTGTTTGGTTTTGGTATTTGAGTAATGAAGGTCTCCGAAGAAACTATTTACATATGTCTGGGAAGATCAGAGTGCAGCAGTGATATTCTTTACATTACAGGAGGCACTATATCTGAAACTGAAGCAGTAATATTAGCAACAACAACAAAAGGAGTCATAACCCTTGCTATGAACATTCAAACACCAAATAAGTGTGAGAATTTAGAGTAGCCACTAAACTTAATAGTTATAGTCCTTTTCATACCTCAGAGAACAAATGAAAATATAAATCATCAACCTAGTGACCAGTTGCAAATTTCAGGAATAATAACAAACCTATAGTTCATGTCTTGTCATTTGTTACAATTATTATCTATGCCTTCTTCCTATAAAACCTATTTTTGATTTTTGTTTTTGCAGGTAGCACTTTCACAACATAAATTACTTTCCACAGAGTGACACAGACTTCCACTCTCTAGTTGTTTGTGTCCTGGTTTATCTTTCTTTGAAAAGCAGGATTTCTTATCTTGCCCACTTATATTATCTGGTTATTGAATTATGAAAGATCCCAAAGTGTCTCCCCTGGATTCTTCATAGCAAAAAAAGCTGGTTATTCCTGTTTCTTCTTGCTAGCCATCTGTCATAAGGAGTTTGTTTTTATCTACTTGCTATTGCCATTGGGCATATGTGTCACAAGAAAAACCATGCAAGTGTTCTTGGTTACTCATTAAAGTTTTTTACTCTTATTACTTGTCTGCTGATCTAGTAGCATGAGGATCCTAAAAGTGACCACTGACAGTATGAGTTTACTGTTTCTTCTTATGGAAAAATTTCACTATTGGGAACCAGGACCTCAAATTGAAATAGAGTGTATGGTATAGAAATAGAAGCACAAATTCTGCAAACAAGTTATTGGAATTTATGACAGGGAAGGCCAAAACTGATTTTCCCCCATCCCCACAGGGTTTTAATTAACTGTTTCTTTTTTTTATTGTAATGACATTGGTTTATAAGACTTTATGTGATTCACAGGCATAAGATCAGACCACCTCAGAGGCACATCAATAACCCAAGACACCCACCACCAAGACACTCATAGTCCTCCACTATAGTCTGTTGTGCTTCCTCCCCACTTTGTTCTTCCCTCTCTTCTGGTAGTCTCAGTTCTACAGTCACATTTCCAGGATTTATATTGGTTTGCCTTTTTCTATTTCTTTGTTTAATTTCTTTGTATTTGGCATATATACGAAACCATCTAGTATTTTTCTATTCTCCTGAGTTTGCCTAGTAGTATTTCTTGGGGTTTCCATATACTTGTATATGCTATCAGGGACCAGTCAGTCATTAGTTTAATATATACTTGTATTCTAAAGGATAAAATCTCCAGACAAGCTATGTATATATAAATATATATATGTGTGTGTGTAATATAGCATATATATAACATATATAATAATATATTGTAATCTTTCTTTTTTCTCTTTTTAATTTTATTTTTAAAAATTGATTGCACACATATATATTTTTTATGGTATTGTCTATCCCTAGGTTCTCCCACCACCTTATCACCCGTGAACCATCTTAATCTCTTGTGTCCTTTCCGCCCCCTGATTTTATTCCTCTCTCCTGCTTTTGCTCTATTCTTCAGTTATGCTGATAATTTTAATTGTCCATTTTAATTTTCTTGTCCATTTGTTTGTTTTCCCTATATCCCACATATAACTGAGACCATCTAGTATTTCTCTTTTTCTTTCTAGCTTATTCCTGGTTAACATGATCCATCCATGTTGCTGCAAAAGACCTAAGTTTGTCTTTTGTGATTGATGAATAATACTCCATCGTAAACATATATCACAACATTCTGAACTATGTGTCTGTTTTGGGGCATTTTGGTTGTTCCATCTCCTGGATATTGTAAATAGTGATGCTATAAACATCCGAGTACAAGCGTCCTTTTGAATTAGTGTTTTTGTAACCTTTCAGTAAATTACCAGAAAGTGGGACTGCCTGATTGAAAGGTAGTTCCAATTTCAGTAGTTTAAGTAGTCTCCACACAACTTTCCATAGAGGCTGGAACAATTTGCATTCCCACCAGCAGTGCAAAAGTGTTCCTTTAGCTCCACATCCACACCAGAATTAGTTTTTGCTTGTTTTTTCTTTTTTCAGTATAGGCCATTCTTACTGGTGTGAGATGGTATCTCATTGTGGTTTTGATTTCTATTTCCCTGATTATTGGTGATGTTGAACATTTTTTAATATGCCTATTAGCCATTTGTGTTTTTTATAAATACTTTATTATATAAATAATTTGTTCACATTTTTTTAAATCCTCAGGGCTCTCCCCTCCCTGATCATTCCCTCCCTATTAGCCATTTGTATTCCCTTTTTCAAAAAGTGTCTATTTAGGTCTTCCCCATTTTTTGATGACTTTTTGCTTTGTGTATGTCTTCCCCATTTTTTGATGACTTTTTGCTTTGTGTATGTTAAGTTGTGTGAGTTCTTTGTGGACCTTTGTTATCAGACTCATCACTTGTATGGAGGGCAAAAATTTCCCCCATTCTGTTGGGTTTCTTTTTGCTTTGGTTATTGTCACCTTGGCTGCACAGAAGCTTTTTGGTTTGATGTAGTCCCAGCTGTTCATATTTTCCTTCATTTTTAAAAAATCTGTAGATGTGCCCTGAAAGATGTTTCTGAAGTATAAGTGTTGGAGTTTTTTGCCCATTTTTTCTTCTATGTATTTTATGGATTCAGGCCTTACATCCAACAGAAAAGTTATATATTAACAAGATAATTAGTTAATATATGTTAACTTATGTTAATATATATATGTTAAGGTATGGTGACTTTAGGAACCATAACTCAAATATGGCAGAGCCACATGGTAGAAAGAACAGAAGCACCAGATGACAGTGATCATATAGCAATTAGGAGTATTAAGATTTTATATAAACAAAAACCAAACTTTTATTATATTTTGGTCATTGTATATTTTTGGACATTATTTTGTTAAATTAGCTAGTACTACTAATAATATATTGCTTCTTTGAGGCCAAAGCACTATTCTAAGTTTTTTTATGGAATACCAAATTATAATTATATAAAAATTAATATATACTGTATGTTTGCTGATGACTAGTTTCAGACTATTCGCAAACTTTAGTTTAATTTCAAACTAAATGTTGGAAATGATAGACTCAGTAAAAGTCACACTAATATTGATGGTTTTACTCATGTAGACTATTCTGAACTTACCTAAATTATCATTGCCATCATTTTCAAGGGTGGAATTCATTTTAATGAACTCAATATCAGACTTACAGTTGGAAGGTGTATCTAGCAAAATCAAAAGTGCTTTATTAGGAGAAATGTTATTTAAGTCAAAACTGCCACAGAAAGAAAAGTTTAATTTCATTTGTAATGGTGATATAGTACACACCAAATAAAATAATCTCTCTATAAACTTCATCCTGAATTATTTTCCTAAATAATTTTCTAACAGCAACTTTGACTTTGAATGAACGTAAGAGTGATTATCTTTAATTCTATTGCTTTCTCTATGCTTCATATTAATAATTCTCAACTGGTACAATTTTGCCCCCAGATAACATTTGACACTTTAGTCCAAAATGTCAATAGTCTAATGCTTATTAGTCAAATGTCTAATTTGGATTCTGATTTTTTTCAAGTATCCTTCTTTACTGCAGTTTTAAAACTCAAATCAAAACAAAAATTAAAAAGACAAAACCAAGTGGAGGAAATAGAATAAAGCTTAATTGTCTACTTGCATTTATACTATTTCTGATACCAAAATAACATAGAGATGTGTCACGTCCCTATGTATCAAAGCAATAAAGTTGACATCAATTTTACAGATTTTTTCTCTCCATATATTTCTAGTCTTGTTCTTCAGATGGAGCATAAACAACATGTGTCTTCTAGGTTTGCATGTCCTCATAAGTACCATCATCAAAGTGAGGTGAGTGCAAAAATCTATGCTTCTAACACAGCATAGATTTCTAAATCTCCCAGATGTATGCACAAATAGATCGGAAGGGCAGTGACAGGTACAATCATAGCCACAGCTGGCAATAAGGAATGGTAGATAGAAAGCTTGCAGTCTAGCCAAGCACTGACAGATGTTTTAGAGGTGTTAGATAACACCTGGAGCTCCCCTGCATCTGCAGCTTTCATAGAACTACTCTGAGATTAGAAAATGGTATTGTGTGAGAGTAAACACACAATGTAAGAAAGGCACAACATATACTCTTTTGCTGCCTAAACATGGATTTCACTGACTTCATAGAACCTTGTCCTATTTTCACAATGCTGACAAAATAAACAAGCAAACAAACGAAAACTAAACTGGTTTAGCTGATATTTTTTTCCCTACTGCCCCCTTCCTTAAGTATATTTAAGAGTTGGAAGTTCATTTTAGCTTGACAGGAGAAAAGGCTGGCTATGTCTCTCTTTTTCAGTGCAGTATAACTGACACAAAAATTGTGCATACATTTTGTAAATATATACAAAGTTATTCATCTATAAGATGGCATTTTCCCCACCATGTAGGATAAATAAAAGAAGTAAAAAATGAACTAATTAATTCTCATTTGGTATAGTTCTTTAGAATTATTAATTCTAAGTTAAAATCTTATTAAAGTTTAACATTTGTAAGAGTATACATCACTGACATGGACTCGTTATAGACAAAACCCATAATAAATTTAACAAATGCTTAAGAGAAAAGCAGTGCTCACTTTCAAGTACTTCGCAATAATTTGTAATAATACTAAAAATGCCCTTCTGAGGTAAGGTCGTCCTAGGAAATTAGTGCTGTGAAATATAACCCACAGCATTCACCTTAATTTAAAAAAAATATGTGTTAAAATTCACAAAAAAATATTTTGTGGTAATTAGTAGGTGTAAATGTTTTCAGATGTGGTATTTTCACTCTTAATTTTCCAATCAAATCCTTTCTTTATGAATTGGGCAAGAGAAAATTTTAGCTAAGATGATTGATAATTGATAGAAATGACTAAATAGAAGGGTTATAAATGAATATTTTACCCTATGTAAAGGACAAAAAAATGTAAATTTTTGGCTTTTTCCCCATCTATCTACCTATCTGTCTGTCTGTCTAAATAACAGGCCCACATACAGAGAGAATTCTCTATCAATTTGAGCAGAAGGATAATGAGAGCCCTAGAGTCCTTGGTGAACTTTACAGCTTTTAACACTCTCAGGGAACCAAGTAGACAGGCAGGCAGGGAAAGGCAAGGGTACTGGGAAACAGATAGGAAACCTGCCTCCCAGTCCACCACAAAGTTTCACACTCTTTTCTCTTGGCTCTCCTTGGTGTTCTCCTTGTGTTCTGTCATTCTCTTGCATTCTCTCTCTTTCTCTCTCTCTCTCTCTGGGGTACTCCCTCCAGTGTTCTCTCATTCCCTGTTGGTGATGTCAGTCTTTTATCACCTCCTTTCTAGACCCAAGTATGCCTACTCACACATGTGTATACCCACTGGTCAAGGTATGTACAATCATGGGGAGGGTAAAGTATCACATGTTCTGAACACAGGGACCAATGGTGGAAGTGCATGAAAAAACCTAATAATTCATTTACTCTACAGCATCCTTTTTATTTTTTCATACCTCCTCCTCCCTCCTCTCACCTCCTCTCCCTTTTCCTCCTGAATATCTCATATTTAGACCTGACTTTCAAGAGTCAGTTTTATTCACTTGTCTTTGTCTGATCCTTCCTTTGTTTTCTCTAGATTCCATATAAAGTGAAATCATCCAGAATTAATTTTTCTCCTTCTGACTTACTTCACTTAGGATAATCTCTTATAGTTTCATCTATGTTAATCCAATAGCATGAATTTATATTTTACAATTACTGAGTAGTATTTCATTGTGTATTTGTACCTTATTATCTTGATCCATTCATCTGTTCTGGGACAGTAGGTTCTTTCCGTGTACAGGAAATTGTAGATAGTGTTTGCATCAGCATAGATGTGCAGGTTTCCTTTTGAATTAGTGTTTTTGCACACTTTTTTTAGGTACTTATGAGTGGAATTGCTGGGTTATATGGTAGATTCATTTTGTATTTCACATTCTTTCCACAGGGCTGGGCTAGTCTGCATTTCCACCAACAGTGCAATCGGGTTTGTTTTTCTCCAAACCTCATCAGTGTTTGCTACTTTTACTTTTCTTTCTTCTATTTTTGATATGTACCATTTTCACAGGTGTAAGGTGGTATCTCATTGTGGTTTTGATTTGCATTCCCTGATATGTGATGATGAACATTTTTTCATGTCTGTTGGCCATTTGCATATATGGCGAAGTGCTTATCTAGCACTTTTGTCCATTTTTTGATGGTTGTCCATTTTTATTATGTTGAGTTGTATAAAATCTTCAATAGATATCTTGAACATAGATCTTTTCAATATAGATCTCTTCTATAGATCTTCAAACAAAAAAGAAATCATAGGCAAAACACTCCACGACATAACTTTTAGAAACATCTTTGTGAATTCATCTTCAGCAGCAATGAAACCAAAGGAAAAAAATCATCAAATGGAACTATATTAGATGAAATTGGACACCTTAAGGGTGGTATGGTATAGATGGGGTTATATCAAACTAAAAATTTTCTGTACAGTAAAAGAGACAGTAACCAAAACCAAGGAACACCATACAGAATAGGAGAAAATAGTTTAATACTGTGTATCTGATAAAGGATTGATATAAAAGAAATTCTGCCTAATTTTTTATTGTGTTCTTTGTTTTATTTTTGTTAAGTTATTTGTAGAACTTAGATATTAGTAGTTTGTCATATGTAAAATATGCAATTTTTTTCTCCCCTGAAATGTCTTTGTTTTAATGATACTTTCTTTCACTTTGTAAAAGTTTTTTTTTTTAAGTGTGATTACTTTGTCTATGGTTTTCAGTCTTACTATCCAAGTGTCCTATCTATTTTGAGTTACCTTTGTTCCATTGTACACTCTTGGCTCCTTTGGTGTAGATTAACTATCCAAATACAGGTGGTTTTAGTTCTGAGCTCTCAGTTCAACTCCACTGGACAATAGCCTAATTTTACTCCATTCCAGTGGCATTGATGATTACTGTTTCCTTCAATGCGTGAAGCTATATCATCAATTTGGCATTGATAAAAACTGTAAAAGTATGGAATGATCATTGACAGTGTTGACTGGAAGAGTTAAAGTATTGCCAATTTTGGTTAAAAATTATAAAGTCAAATAATAAAAAAGAGAAATAAAAGTCACAAACAAAAAATGTTTTATTAAAACACTGGGATCTATTATGGCAAATGTCTGCCTCAAGTCTTGTTTTGATTGTTCCCATTTAAGCAGTTGCTCAGTGTCTTCCTTTTCCCTCAGTATGTTAGATGAGGGGACTCCTATTTCAGCCACCATGCTTTGCAGGGATCAGTGGAAGACCATGGACTTGTCATCTATGACAACAATTAACTTGTTGCATAACAAACCTGGCATCACAGAAACTTTTTTTTTTTTTTGAGTGGAAGCAAAAGCAAACAGTATTTAGAGACAGAATAAAATTTTAAGGGGATTCAGCAACTGTTCATTGGATTCTTTCTGGAGTGTGCTGTGCAGGAACTGTGCTGGAGGCACCCATAGTGTAGTCCAGGCAACAGTTTGTTAACCACACTCCCTTCTACAGGCATTGCTAAGGTATCAGCTGTCTCTGTCTCTGGGAGGGGAAAGCATTTGGGTTTTTTTGGGGGGAGGGGGAAGATATTATTGGGTGTCCAATTCAAGGAAATGATCTTATCACCCAGAATCTACCACTACTGACCCCCATCTCTCTGCCTTGCCCCCC